>OMNM01065317.1:5652-25309 GCA_900302745.1 Parablennius parvicornis | reverse complement strand
GCTCTGGCACATGGCACCATGAGAGAAAGTACTTCCTCCTCTTCCCAAGATGGGCATGTGTGGGCGGAGCCAGGCCAGCTCACATAGACACAGCAGATTCTGAATGCAGCTCCTATGATCCAATATTGAAATGGCAAAAAAAAAAAAAAAAAAAAAATGGAAAAGCTTTATTTCTGGCCATAAACGTTGAAGCATTTCAAATATATAAAAAAATATTAATTTATAAGCCTACACATTTGAATTAGAAATATAATGTACTGCATAAATACATTTCATCCTTTTTTATTTTCATTTATAAGATACCTGTGATAGTGCACTCTGATGCTATCTCATTCTTCCAGTCAGCAATCACTAGCCTGACATCAAAAGCATCAAAACCTGCCTGCTTTGCCAACAGTTGTCTTTGCCTGTAGCAGGTAAACATGTGATTTTGGTGGTCTGTGTGACTGCACAGAGGCGTTACTCTCTCGGTAGGCTCATGCCTTCACACTCACATAAAGACAAAAATAACATGTATTGCATAAACCAGTGCTCGTGTTACAGAGCCACGTCGATATCTGTTGTGAAAATGCTTCAATATTTCAAAAAAGTGGAGTTATAGCTTTACAAATTAGCATCCTTGTGCTCCATCTTACAGTATTGAATGTTTTATAACATTTATGTTGAAGAGCTTTGAATATTTAAAGGAATATATGAAATGTTTTGTACATACAGATGTGTTTTTCTTCAATATGCCAGTGGAATATTTCATATTAAGAAAGGAGAAAGGAGCATAAACTCCCTCTGCAATATGTATGTTGTCTATTTGATCTTAGATAAATATTTATATGCGCTACTACATTTCTCTTTTTTTCCTTTATACTCATAAGGATGGAAGGTATACTGTGGATAAAATAATTATAGAAAATGACAACATAGAGAAGATAACAGTGCTGAGAAATGTTAATTTTGATTGACAGTCTTATAAAGTAAATGCAATTAATTTTAACCTTTGTTTAAACTTTAGCATGTAACATTTTTCAGCAAAATTGAGAAAAGTTATTTAACTTTGTGGTATAATATACTGAAAATATGAACAGATACAAAAAGCACCAAAGACATAATGTCAGTAGCCACCTTGTCGACTGTTGAGGAGCAGCATCGCTGCTATATAGGATGAGAATTCCATTCAGTTTCATCAAGGAAAAACGTCTTTACATGATGAAAAGCATGACTTACAGATTTTTCAACACATTTTTCTTCATAGTTTGGTTTAAACAGCAGATGTGCAGTCTGTAATTGAGGTCATGGTAAAGAGCAAACTCAATAACATTTATAATACTGTCATTTTCTCAAGTATTTTTGTAAGAAAATCCAGTTTAAATCAAGTACAAGAATCTCCTGGATCATAACCACAAGTCTACTGTTTGTTAAAAACACAACAAAGTGAAAATTGTTTTAAAACTCATTGCGTAAAGACATTTTTTTTTTTTTTTTAAACAGAAGAGAGTGCACAGGATGTGAAGCGGGTCCTCATTCAAGATGGCCACCATGCTAATGTATCATCTACAATAGGTAGCAATAGTGAATGTGCATCTACTAATATTATATCTAGACAACAAGCCTCCACTTAAAAAGCAGAACAGTAGCACACAAACAGATGTGATGTATAAAAAAAAGATGAGCGTTCTTTACTTGGCCCGGTGGACAGAAAGTTTAAATTAAAAAAGAAACAGAAAAAAACTGGAATGGAAAAAAAGAGAACTCTGTGCAAAATAAAAAACAAAGAATTCACTTTTCACTGAAACAATCCAAGGCTTTGGCATCACCTCTAAACAAGGAACTGCAAGTATTTTGTGATTTTTCACAGTAGGTATATTAAAATATTAAAATGTACTTCTCTTACACAACCATCACTACAACTTTGGCCCCTATATTTAAAACATCTAGAAATCTGAATGTGATTTCCTTTTAACAATGGGATCCCCCTGAGATTGTGAACTTAGTGTTATTAAAGCAGTAGCCACACTTTAGTGCTCATAGGAGTTACTGTAAAAATCTCCCAGACGCACAAATACAATCTGCTACATTTGACATCTTGGAGGAGGAAGAGGAGGAGGGCTGGTATCCATACTGAGAAGTTCATCCCCACAGAGACTGTATAAATTAATATTTCTGTAAAAGCAGTAAAGAACATTGAAGTGGAAAAAAAAAGTTAATATTTCAGTTTGGGTTTGATTCTGCAGCTCAACTGCTGCAGGCTCGATCCTCAGTGATGGGGATGAACTATTCATTAGGATGTTGACCTGTCAACACTCTGGAGGAGGTTGTTACATGTGCAGCTCTTCTCTCGAAGTGAAAACAAATTGGTGGTGTTGTACCTCACATGCTCTCTCAGTACAGTACACATCTCAAGTGACATTGCAGGCCCTTTCTTTTAATCAAAGGTAACTGGAGCCAAATAATTAAGATACATTTGCGTATTCACAAAGACTCTCTCCTGTTTTATCTTTTTGTTTCATGTTTTTCTATAAATTGGACAAAGTTATGGTTAATGTGGGCACCATTCTTGAAAAACATGAAAAGTGGACTTTCATTATCATGGAAGTTTATCGACAATGCTTGAACATTTGAAGATCAGATACATCATTTCAGGTTGAAACAGACTTTGACTCAGAAAACTTAGTAGCCATTTAATAATGTATGGTACATAATCTGACAAGTTGACTAATTGCTTCATAGTTGATGACTAGTCAACTATACAAAGTCATGTGTTGCAGCCTTAATCCACAAACATACACATTTCCATTTATTATCGTTTAATTCTGTACTGCAGATAAATAAGAACCCAAATATATACCAGAAAAGCATGCAAACTTTGCAAAGAATGGCACCAAAGCCCCTTCATTATTTTGAGAAATACATTTTATTCCAGACATGATTGTTCTTGCTAAACTCAACTCTGTGAGTCATTTATTGTATCTGAAGCTTGAGGAAGTTATTATGTAAGCAAATCAATGACTTTTCTGTGGTATGAAAACAAAAAAAGTGTGAAATTAAGAGAAATGAACTTATGGCCCAAGGTCCCTAATAATCTTTTAGCACAGGAACTAATCACAAAGTGTCATGTGACATCACAAGAATCAATACTTCTGTATCAGTCAGCACAGAAATTCTGGTCTGTGACAAAGATGTAATCTTGAACTTCTTAGGTGACCAACTTAAGTGGGTTGTTTTAATTCCCAACGGGCGAGCCTGTGATTCATAGAATCATAACCTCAAAGCAATGATCTCTGCTTTCCTATCAATCTGTTCTGCATTTTCATTCTTTTGCTGAGCTGCCAAATGAGTCACTCCTTGTCCCTGCTGGAAACATTTCCATCTTCAAAAGCATCACCTTGAGCATAATTACGTCTCTGTTACACAAAAGGCAAAGGGGAAGGAGGAGGAGGGAAGGGCTGCGTCCAAGTCGTGCACACGAGTGATATCCCCTAATAATGTGGACATAATAAAAGGCTATATGCTCAACTCCAACATCAAAAGCTATTGTCTAATTCTGGCCAGTGGGATGTGACAAATCCGTAATTAAAATAGCAAGCTGAATGATAAAACAAAGCCACTTGCTGGGAGACAGCGGATCCGGACAGATATGGATCTGTCATTAGGCTAAAGAATTGTCCTTTGCCTTTTCTGCCTTTATCTCACTAATGCGGCTACATTTCCCCAGGATAGGCCTTCTTCAGCTGTTTTTCAGGGGGGAAATAAAGGCCAGATCTCAACAAACACCCTCATAAGTCACAGCTTGCCTGTTTACAGCAGCAGAAGTCGAAGGCCGCTGGTTCAATGGGAAGATGAACTGACCGTGTGGCGCTACTTTATGTTGGTAAATCGAAATAAGAATGAGAGTGTTGCTAATGTTTTTTTTTTTCTTCTCTCATAATGAACTCGGCCTCTTCAGCCTGCTCATAGCTGCTTGTGTACAGGTCGCCGGTTCAACTCGAGGGCAGCTGTAATGGGATGATAGCAGTGTTGGTTTTTCATGTTCTCTCCAGCAGTGAGCAGAATGACTGCGGCACTAAGAGCCTAGATACTATGTGTTCTGCTGTGTGTGACATAAACCATAAAACCAATTGGAGCGTTATATGTATTGTATATAGTCATGTGTAAAAGGTGACGCATGCTCAGGTCGTTCCTGTTTTTATGAACATATCGTTAATAATAGCGATATTGTCCAGTAAATTCCAAATACACTTGGCTTTTCCTTCTTAATGTGTACAAAGACAAATAAAAACTCATATAATAAAAGTAACTGCACCTATCTAAGGTTGGGTAGTATTAATCCATCTGAAATTTATCAAGGCTGCAAAGAGAGGGATCCTCAAACCATGTTTATCTTCCATACCTGGAGCTAATACTCGCTGACAATGGGCAAAAGGCCAGATACACCCTAGACATAATACCAAGTCCAAGGTCAAAACCACTGATATTTACAATCTGCTTTCCTCTTTACTTAAGTTTTCTGTCATCAGGCCCCTTTAAGTCTTTAAGAAGTAAAGCAGCAGACACCTATAAAAACTTGATCCATCGCTGATTGGTCCAAGAGTCAAAAATCAACTCACATGTTTGTTTCTCCAAGAATTCTTGAAGAAAACCAATTTTTTTTTCTTATCTTAGCTTCTGCAGATGGTTTTTGCACATGTCCACAGTCAAAGTGAAACTGAAAATGAACTGGCATTCAGTGCAAGTCAAAAAAGCTAAACATTGTTTAACTCTAGTTTGTATCAAATTTTATAATGGAGAGTGGCATGGTGGTACATTTGAATAAAACAAGCAAACAAACAAGCAAGGTAGCAATGTTCCTATGTAAATTCTTCCGGTATGGATTTTCTTTAGGGTTTCCGTCTACTCTGCCTCTCATTCAGTGCCCGCTAATATATAATTCAGCTGCACACAAAATGGCATTCAAATAGGTGAACAAAGCAGCCTTTAAAGGGTGCACTTACTTCTGCAGGTGATATGTATGATACTGGCAATACAGAATTGCTGTCATTGCTTCGACTGGTGAGCAAACACATTCGATAATAGCGATCACAATTGCTGTGTGATTTTGTAAGCACGATCCATCATGTGAAGTGACTTAGAACTGCTGAAGTGGTAAAAAGCCCACATGAGTAAAGTCCATTTACTATTTATGACCACTGGAAAACAGTGACATCACAGCATTTTTATCAATATCCTGTCAGTGGGCCACACAGTAAGACATATTAAGATTTATTGTAGGAGCATGTCCTGGCGTGGGTATTGGAAGAGTTGTCTTGTAGATGAAACACCCATGAATAACACATTTGATACGGACACACTGGAATTAGTGGTGTGAGTTCTGCAGCCGGCAATTTCTCATCACATGCAACAGAATCCCGACAGCAACAATGGCAGCAGCTACACACACACACACACACAATCTCTCTCTCTCTCTCTCTCTCTCTCTCTCTCTGATGGACACAGGTAAGGAAGGTGTGTATCTTAAAATTTCATGTAGGCCTGAGCTGATGTACAGTTGGCTAGTCTGCATTAAGGCATATAGTGTGTGCATGTGTGTGTGTGTCTACTGCACCCTGGCAGCATGCTATTTTCCTGGATAAGAAGCTCTCAAGTAAATGAATGGCTACATTATGGATTAGTGGACGAGCACCAGTGAAGCTGCCTTACTGTATACAGGCTGAGTGCCGCAGAACAATCGGGGTGAGCGAGGACCCGGCAGGACAATGAGCACCAGAGGGAGACCCTGGATCCAGTCACTTATCAAACCACAGAGGAGGCGGGGATGTGAAAAACTAAGGTGACATATCGGCAAATTCCTCAGGAGCCGCTCTAACAGCATGCACAGATTCATTTTCACAGTGGTACACCTACACACATTCTGCGAGATATACACATGGATACACGGAGACATTTCCTTTCCCTGCGTGCGTGTCCTGAGGGTAAAGCATGCATTCATATTCAGTGAATGATCGACGGAGGCAGAAGCCGCTCAGATCTATTTTGTTTTTCTAGCCGATGGCACAAAGCCGTGGACATTATGACCTTGTGATGAATTCAGGGTTCATTTCCTACGCCTCCCTTTTTTTCCCCTGCATGCACAAGGAATTAAATTTAGAAAATTTGCAAAAGGTACTGCAGAAGAACATCCAGTAAAGCTCAAGCGAAAGATGTCACCATGCACGGGCTGCGTCGAGACTTTCAATTCCAGGTGCAGGAAGATTGAGAGAAAGTTTCATTTGTGTCCACTGTCATTTATTCATTAGCTCGCAATCAGATCTCCGGTGCGAGGCATGAGATGTTATAAATCAGTCACTGGCTGCCCATTAACAATTCATGCAATTCATAATGCATAAGGCCCGTCATTTATTTATTTATCACCTCTAAATGGGATTTCCTCCCTTCTCATTGGCTGCTGCTCCGAAGTCGACTTCTGTTAGCCTGACCAGCAGCCATTTTGAGCGTGTGCCAAGTTATAAACGACGCCGATCTGAGCCGAAAGAGGGCCTGTGCCCGATCTGCTGCTCAGACGAGGATGAGAGCATTTCTCCCACACTCATATCTGGTTGCTTTGACTGGTATCATCTACGAATGGCAGCAGCAGGCGCCAGGCTGCGGCTGGCGACTGGCACAGTTGTTTTCGACGGCTTCTCTTGAGCAGTCAATCTAATTGTGAGTAATTGGGCCTTAAAGTAGTCTTGTCTTTCCCCAACCTGGTACACGAGTCCCAGGGGACAGCCAGTGATTTGAAAAGTGGGATGGGAAAGGGGAGGATTATCTGTATTTGAACACCAGTAGCTGGTAATGAGAAAGTTGCTATACTCTCAACAGTTCCTACACAAACATCAGGGCATGATGCCAACAGATGCTGACACCATATGATGGCTGTGATGCTCTAGATGCCGCTAAATTATACTTTAGCCCCAAGGGCCTTAGCACTTCTCATTGTAAAGATAAACAGCTAATTACAATGGGTTTGCAACGGTTCAAAATGAGCCTCATAAAGACGTGTTGTCTGATATCTGGTGCTCTGACCAGATGTTGCTTTTATTTATTTATTTTTTTTTTTTTTTTTAGGGGTACATATCATTCTGGGGCACTTTGCTCCTAAAACACCTCACAGTTGGATCAAATAACCCTGATGAATAAATAAAAGAGATATTTTTTTTCATCTAAATTTTGCACATTTTAGAAAGACTCCACAGCTGATCATTTGGGATTTGCTGTATAGTTTGTGGAAATTATGTCAATACAAACAACGAGTAAGCAAAAAAAATGGTTTCACTTCTTTATTTTACGCAATTAGCATTAAAATTGGGTGGAGAATTAAATATAAAATATCAAAAGTAGAAAATATCTTTGTGCGCACTATTTAATATCTTTATCTTTATCTGATGGCATGTTGAAGTCCTGGCTCACCAAAATTGGCACAAAAGATCTCTGGATTAGTGACATCTTGTGTGTTGTTATATCTTGTATGATATTGATATGCAACAGTGATGTCACAGAGTAATTATCAGCATGCAGAAGCCAAAACAAAACTCATACACAGCCTGCATACCGTCGATGTATGAACTTGGTTTCCAAAGTCAGAGAAAAAGACATGAATAGTCCATCCAGAGCATGTCATGTGCATTTACTTCATGCACTAAATGCGAAGCTAGTAACTTGGGCTACAATTTGTGCATTAAACTTAGATATATTTTTTTTTTTTTATTATTTTTTTTTTTATCTCTAATAAATTAAAACCGAGTTCTACAATTTCACAAAATGATCTGTGAAAAATCCATTGACATTCAGATGGGCTGCCAACTGGTGCAAGTTGTTCACCAAAATATTTCAGAATGTTCACAAGTGTGAGAAAAAAAAGTTTTTGATGATAAAAAAAAAAAAAAAAAAAAAAAAATCTTTTTGTACCAATCTGTGTTCTCGGAGGGCCATGAGGATAAGGTAGACAAGGAACACTGTGTTATCATATTACATCTCGAAATGGCAAAATAATGCAGGATGCTTCCTGATTTGGACTGGAAAATGCATTGAGAATGAAACAACGCATATCAGCCACAGCAGGTTTTAATTTGAAGACAGCCAGTGAAGACAAACCAAACAAAACAAAAAGTGAGTAGAATACTATCTTTCCCCCTGGAAGTTCCTGAATATTCTCGCCACAGTTGTGTACGAAGAGGAAACCAGAATCTACTGCACAAGTCTAAGGTTCTGACAATGAGTCCACAGATGTCACCTCTGGACCAAAGAGCAATGTGAATGTCTGTCTGACATGTAAAGTTCCTGATACAACTTCTTAAACCATCACAGAACCACAACATTTGAGAGTCTACTATCACATCACACTTTCCACAAGAACTCTGTATTTAAAATATTTGGTTTTCTGATCTTGTCAACACACCTCCTGACACTATATGATGTCAGAGGTAAGGTTTCTAAGAAGTATTTATAAAGCTGTCCCAATATGTATCTTAAGCTGTTTTAAAAGTTCAATCTAATGTTATCTGGCAACATGAATAGTTTCAATCATCCTTGTGAAAGAACCGAATGTGGAGAAAGATCCCACGCTGATGTGTTTTGTTTTCTGTACAAAAATTGAAGAGGGTACTTACAGGTAGTTGGCTTGTTGCAGTTGTGTCCATGTCTGAAGTACTGAGGATTTTCCACCACAGGAATACGAGTCATGCCTATAACCACTGCGTCTGGACCAGCATCCAGAGTACAGGGGGTAATAATCCCATGGTTGACGTGATGAAGAGGGCTTGCTGAGTCTTCCTCACCGCTGATGACAGCCACTGGACCTGGAGTGGTAATGAAAAACGGTTTAGTTCACAGGTAGAACCGGGTGTCCATAATGTTGATTCACTTTGTTGTGATGAGAAAACATACTTGAAAGTGATCAGCTATATTTTATTTAGCGTACTTAGAGAACATATTTATTTTCTGGTGGTTTGAATTATTATCTTTTTAAATCTTTTCAAGCAGAATCAAGGTCACTCCATGTTTTTTTTTTTTTTTTATTTTCACACCAGCTTCACCCTATAATAAATCAACTTCTAAGCCATTCTCTGGGATAGATTTACAGTGCTTTTCTCAATAAGACAAACTACAGGCATGACAATCTCACTGAGTATTAAAAACAAAACAACAACATAAACAACAATAAAAACTGTGAAACAGGAAACAGGTATGTGCTGGTGGAGAGGAGGGTCAAAGAGTTGACCCTTTCTTCTGCATCGGTCCACCAAATTCTCTTTGCTATCGGACCCTATATCCTTTCTAGCAATTCACCTGGGAAATGATCTTTTTACATCCCAATCCATCCTTGCAATCTTCTGCTGATATGTCTAGAAGATGAGGGAAGGAATTCTTCTACGGGGTTGAGGATTGGAAAGTAAATTGGTAGGAAACGTGACCTCTGCAATAGGTTGTAAATCCCTCTGTGACTGGAAGAGAATGGTGAACAGACCACACCTAACTGCAGTCGAAAGCAAATCGGCTATTTTCAATAATATTTGGTGAATTTTGACAAAAATTTTGTTCTAATGCTTGTGGGTTTCCTCATCACGCAAATGTTTTTTTTTTTTTTTTGTGTTTAAATGAAGCGCCATATTTACGAACTCTGGTTGACAGGTGTTTGGGATGGATGGAGGGTTAGCAAAGCACTCATTTGAATTATTCACAAATGCAAACACATGAATTATCACCACCACTGTGGCAAAGTCAAGAAGCGTCATCTTCAGTGTGGCACAGAGCAAATATCACAGTGACAGTGTTATCATTTCCCACCCAAACTGGTTAAACACCACATACACACTGCGTCAATGGCAGTTTGCTATCTTGAGGCAATGCAAAGTGATTACCCTGCTGATGAACTCAGCTCAGCGTCATAGTGCATTTTTCCCCCTTATGAATTGCTCCACACTGGTATCTCAAAGCAATTTGAATAAGGTCAACTGGGCATCTGTCATGCTGTTCCCTTGACAAATGAGAATATGCAGAGACATGCTTTACAATTGTAGTTATCATCATATCAATAGTTTAGATTCTAGAATACTGCATCTTCCTATATTTGGGCAGTAGTTTTTGGAAGTGGCTTTGTAACCTGAAAGTCAATGGTCTGAATATTTATACAACAAGAGATTTTGATAGGAATGTGTATCCAATGTTGACCCTTGTGCAAATCCTTAAAGATTACACTGAAGTAATTTCTTGATAAATCTTTAACGGGCACAAGTGGGCCTCTTGGATAGGAATTTAGATACATGCTTTAGACTTAAGGACAGGTTCAAACAGGTTGAGTCTGCATTCTGAAAATAGAAGAGGAGCTCATACACAGAATCAACAACATGAAGTGAATCTGCTAAGAGCCTCTGTACCTCTCTTAATAATGACACTCATTCGGAAGGATTGGACTGTAGTTTTTGTTTATCTTCACACCACAGGTCTGAATGGTACCACCATGCTCACTTTTTGGATGGACACAGACAGACGTTATCAAAATCTCCATTCCAGCTTGATAAAGCAGAAATTCTACTTTATCAATCAGTCCATGCCATCTGATTCTTCTTAGGGGACACATCCTTTGTTGAAGGTTGAAACACAGGCAGTCATTATGATTTATGCAGGAAAACAGACGGCCAATAAATTAATAAACCATCTAATTAATAATGAGATGGTTTGCGTCACCAGTGTACGAATTCCATAATCTTTATGCAAGGGACTAAGAAAGGCAGTATCTTGTAATCATTTAGAGATGCATACACACCAAGGCCGATAATGTGAAAAACACAGGAGAACTCAGGCAGCCCTGCGGGGCCTCTAAGCCGATCACATGGAGTTCAAGTGTTTTTCACGAGAATGTAGTGTAATTATGCAAACATACATATGTTTCGGAAACATGTGGGTAATGTTGTTTATTAAGTCATCACTATATTTTCCCTCCCAGTAACCAAACTGGAATGCAACTGCCAAACGTCATGCATGTCTGATAGGAGAACAGTAAAGCCATGAATTTCAATAAGAGCAATGGGCCTGTAATCATTTTTTTTCTATTTTACAAGGTTTTTTTTTTCCTTCACCTACTGAAATGATGAGATGCATTTACACACACGGGATGTGAGTGGTAACTCTGATTAGAGACAGGATATCTTGTACAGGGGAGGTGTCACACGGTCACAGTTGTTTTTTTACAACATGCTTGAAGGGTGAGACAATATGTGAAAAAGCAGCTTTCCTCTGCATGATACAAGTGTGAGCACATGGACTGTAATTTTGGGCACCAAGGTTGTGTAACATCACAATTACAGAAGGGCTTAGGATGTGTGTTATGGATTATCTGACATGTAAAATGTTGGTACACATGGACAATTGGATATACAGTACTGTCAGTGAATAATGACATTTTGTCGTCAACATTTTGCATTGAGCCAAACAATTAAAACAACAATTGCATTTAATTTAAAGCCGAATTGCAAGTGCAATGCAGAAATACCTCATGAGACACACTTGCAAGGAACAGGAATATATAAAGAATATAAAGAGTATAAAAAGAATATATAGCTGTCCTTCACCGCCTGTGAGAAGTTTTGAAAAATGGAGTCTGTATTCAGAATTGTAGAAGCAAAGAAAAATAAGAGCATAAAAGACCAAAATTATTATTGGTATAGGCAGTGTCTGGGAAGCAAGGCAGATTGAATTTATGGTGTTGTACAACACGTTCAAGTCAATACCGAGCATAATTTCCTTTCTTTAATCAAAATTCAAAGAAAGGCCCTGACGTGATTCACTGTCAGGAAGTGTGATCCAGTTTGCTGTTCTATCACCACCGTGTCAAAAGCAACGCCGAGCTCTGACATCCGCAATTTTTAGAGGGAAGCGTGCAAGGAGAGGAGAGAGGGGGAAGCAACGAGTGATATAAAAGTCAACGGCAGCTGATTCAGTGAAGCGCTGGCAGTGAACCTGTTTACCCACCATGTTTGGTCTTTTGCTCACCTTGACAACACTGTAAATGGCAATCAGGACTGAGTCGTATCAAATTACCGACCCTCAGTCGCCGTGGCAGCGCTCGGAGGGGTGGCGATGAGGCCACATCATGTGAGCAACAGTTTATTCATGACGTCTACTCTCGCTGTGAGGTTTTCATACCCGAGCACATTCTTTATCAGAGAGCTCTGCAAACGGGGCCAAAGCCGAGCCCTCCACTGGGGGCTCCAAATCCCTCCTGATACCTCTGAGCCTCAGGAGTGAGGGTGTGACGAGCAGCTCCAAACACATTACATTTGAAATGAAATCATTACAGAGAATTGTGATGGTGGATACCTAAAAATCTTAAGAAAAGAGACAAGTTGCCTGCAGAAGGATCCGAGGACTATGTTGTGCATTTTATGAAATGGAATGAAAGCCCATCTGATCAGACTCCAGACGGCCGATCGATGAGGCTTCAGGGAGTGCCTGGCCTTAGTCCAAACCAAACACTCACACTCAAAGGAGGAAAAAAAAAAAAAAAAATCATACTTGATTCTTTGGGAGATGAAGGCTTTCTGGGAAGTGGGGAGGAGGAGGGGGAAATTGGACTTCTTGACTTGAGAACATCCTAAAAATTGCATTTATGTTACCTGAGTGATGAAAAGGCCCAACGGCATCAGAGAGGGGCTTCATCATGTGAGACTGTGCACAGAATGGATTTCAGAACTGGACATTTTCGCCCTGAAACGTCTATCCGAGAGCAAAGTTCCTCTCCATTAAACCAACTTTGATTCATTCAGGAGGACTGGAAAATGAAATGAGCCGACTTTCGACTATTTCCCCCCCCCATTTTTTTTGTGTCCCATCTTCCCTAGGACTTTATACAGTAGGTATATTCAACCGTGCACTCTGACTGGCAGCCGTGTCAGACCTCCGCTGAAGACACTGGGAACATTTTTTTTTCCTCAGGTAACATGCATTTTTAACACTGCCCAACATTTTAACACTGCCCATGTGGAACACCAACACCTCCACCAGTTCTAAGACAATAAGCATATGAAGCAGTGGTTATATTAAAGACATCATTCAATAATATAGACAATAATGGTGAAAAAATAATCAATTTAACCCAGTAAGAGTCCAGTGCAACTGTTTCTTTTGCACTTCTGGATGCAGTGTGATTTGTGAAAAAAACTTTTTCTTCCAACAAAGTTGTTGAATCCCAATGCACGCTCTTTTTTTTTTTTTTTTTTTTTCGATCAGAGAAGGAAAGTCATACAGTCTGACTGAAAGTCGGTGAGAGATCCTCAAAGCAGAAGGGCAAATGTGGTGTATTCATAACAAGGTGAAATGGGAAGGTGCTGCAGAGTCTTCACCCAGTTCGAACTAGTTCTCAAAGATTCAGCCAACAGCCAAGGCTACTTCAGATAACTCAAGTAATACAGTAAAAGACCACACATTGACGTGCTGAAAACTTCAACCAAGTGAAAAAACACATGTTCTTACTTTACTCATCAATATTACTACGGCAGATTACAGTCTCGTGTTTGTGTTTCTGCTTGTGAATAAATGAATCGTGAGGATGCCATGACCTACCACTCTTTACCTCTGACTGGCTTCTACACATTGACTTTGTTTCTTGGGCTGATTTGGTATAGACACAGGAAGCGATCATTAATAAATGTGTAGTAGGACAAATTAGATTAACTGTGAGATTTGGATGGAATACCATTTCATGTAGTTTTAAGACTACTTTTTCAGTTTTTATAGAATCTGTTGCTTAGCCTTGTGAAAGATCGATATAAAAAAGCCAAAGATTTTGCTGTGTGTAGTCATCGCCGTAATGATGTCAACAGCCTTGTTATAACCAGCTTAATTCAGACTCACATCCTAAAATCCACTGAATTTACAGTTAAGAGCTTGTCTGTCTCCACTTGAAATTGACAAAATAGCGATATCACTAATGCTATTCTATTAGAACATCTTATAGAATCAATCAGCTTTTCTAGATGGCAGCACATGCATCACATATAAGGCATGATAGTTATTTTTTATATCAGAACAAGCTCACAACATCAAACATTTACATGAAACCACTTGAACAGGAGAACAGCATCCCTTCAAAGGAATTCCCAGTATGTTCCATTGAAAGAAGACCTTTAGTACCATTTCCATTTTTGATATCAGCTCATCACTGATTTCCCTCCATGGTGACGTACTTCAGAAAACCCTGGAAAATGGCAACCCTGTGGCTGGTGTTTAATTACATGTAGTTGACCCTGCATGCGTTTAGTAGTAGTGAACCGATCAGAGCAAGTTTCACTCTAAAGAAAAGAGACACAGGATGATCTGAGGGGCAACCAATAATACATCTTCATTATAATACTCACATGCAAATTACCATGCATGATTAATTTCTGGTCAAGCCAATTAGCATATAAAAGCAAAAATAAAGCTACACAGGCTCGCAGAGGACACGCAAAGTCCTTTCAGAGAGGCCTGGTTGGCCATCGGGATCAAACAAAAAGTACTCTCACTGTGAGAGCGACAGTGAAACCACTGCACTGCAGTGCTTACAGATCAGTGAAAGATAAAATAGATTTCCTTTTTTTTTTTTTTAACTGTGACTCATAAAAAGTCCTCAAGAGGAGCTTCAGACTGTGGTAAAAAAAAAAAAAAGAAAAACCTAATATGAGCATAGTAAATCATCTGAGAACACATCAGAGAGCAAGTTTGAAGGGGAATAGTCTGAATAACTACACGTATTATTCATTCATCAATGTTTAAACACTACATCACGTCCTATATTACCAACTGTGAGACAGGATGTTTTGGAAGGTGCAGAGGTTTGATACACTGAAAGAGACTGACCAGGCTTTAGACACATCGGTGTTGTTCAAAGCCACTCTGCTACAGTTCACACCGTTTGTCTTCTTTCTCTTTCAATCCAGACTGACTTCACGATGGTGAACGCCAGCGAAGACCTTTCCTTTATGGTGGATCTGACACTCTGCTGACGCTGCTGCATGATGGAGACGAGTCTAATGCTCCCAAACCACTGTATATCCAGCCTCTTAGTCAGCCACATCTGACACGTGAGTCGGCGAGAATGTAACTGATCATCAAAGGACACAGCAGTGCCAGCTGAAAATCATTCATTTAACATGTTCAGAGCAACAGACACCAGTTCGTCCTGGGAATCCTTCCGGAAAAGTCTTAGATCACTGTGGCATCCCGACGTTTGAAGATTAGTTAAATCTCATTGCTCATACCCTTCTATCTCCTGCCAACCAATATATTTCTCCAGCCAACATCCTTCTCTTTTTTCTGAAAAGTGTCACTCATGCTAAGATTTCTCAGTGATTCTGCGGACAACCTGTCACCTCGGCCCACATTACTCAAAGTTCCCTCAGCATAATGCTCCTGCCATCCTGGCTGGCGACGCCGCAGTGGACATTTTGTATTCATGTAAAGCGTAGTTTGCCGGTACATTAGCTAATTCGGCCAAATCAATTGATCAAGTGTGACATTTGCATCATCTGTTTCTTAGAGTTTAAGAAGTCAATCTAATTTACTCTCCAGGAGTAGAGACAGCCCAGCCTCCCCCACCCGGGGTTTGAAATGGACTTGTAAATTAAGACGTTGTCCAGCGGTGATGAATTAAAAGAGCACTCGCATCTTTGAACTCACAGACTAACAGACGAAAGCCGACTTTCATCTCTTGGCTTTGTCACCTACCGCTCATAATCACATTGAACTAAAAACATTCTAACAAGCTTGGGGAAGAAGACAAAAAAATCTCTGAGTTCATGTCAAATGCTTACGAGCTCATTTCAACCAGTTATTTCAACATCACTATTGTAGTTAACCTGCAGTGTGTTGAACTTACAATCCTGCATAGCATGTACAACATGTATATACAGGCAATGTCTTTAGGCAAATGAAACAAATGCCACAACTTTGGTTAAAATGCATTTAAAAGTAATACAACATGATAAATACCACTTCTTCATTGAGAGATGTGGAACTGATAACAGTGTTGAGTACAGTGTTGAAATTTAGGAACTACACAGTTACTAATTACATGTTTATAACTCATAACTAAAAACAGTAAATTGTGTAATTGTCTCTTATCTATGATCTCTTAATAGTACGAACAAAGTTGTTAATCAGTTAATTGAGTTGAAATGGTGCATAGCAGACTACACCCGAGTAACTGTTCTCCTTTATACCAGAAGTAAGAACAAGCTCATGAAAACTTTAGCAATTGGAATTGTGAACATGATAGTAGTCAATTTCAGCCAATTGTGTGACAATAACACACTATTCTGTAATAGAATATTCAAAAACTGCTGATAGATAGGTTTCAGTAGGCTTGGGCCCCGTTTACATGGCAACATATTCAAGTAAAAATGGAAACGTGTTTTGAGTGTGTTTACATGGCAACGTTACTGTGAGCCAATGAAAACGCAACTTTTGAAAGTCCATCCATGCTTTGCGCATGTGTGTATTTTCATTCTAAAAATAACCTACATGGCCACCCTGTGGCCTGGCACACTCACTAATTTTTCTGCGTTTCTGCCATTTCCATATAAACAGACATCATTTTCAAGCTTCGTTGTGTAAACAGGGCCTTAGTATACAATCTCCATTGTCACCATCGGAAAGTACTGTAATGCTGCAAAGCCGTTTATCCCCTGTGCACTGAACCAGTTGTAGCAATGACTGTCAACCATGGTGCTTGTCTTGACAGTTACTATTTCAATGAACTGCTATTACTGTAAATTGATTAAAGCTTTGTCAATGTTATCCAGATAAAAAAATCTAATTGGAAATAAAAAGGAAACGTTACAAGTGAAAACATTAATATCTATAAAATCCCCAGAAAGAGAAACCTCCTGAGTTTTCTCATATTTGATGCATTTCAAAGGTTATTCTAATATAATAAAAAAAAATAATAATAATTTTCAATAGAGTAAATCACAAAATGTGTCATTTAGGCAACTGTGATGATGGTTGTATTTAGTCGTAAATAGGATGCTTTTTCTCTAGCAGAAATTCTTTCATTTGACAAAAATGTTTTGAAGCCACACGAAAAGATGAATTTTGGACAGAGCTTGGGAAAAAATTGAAATAAAACACAAGAAAATAAAACCTGTTTTTCTGCCTGTTGCTTCAGGCAATTTGAACTTGATCTTGACCCCATACTATAACAACACCTAAAAAACAAAACTCAGTGCCTGCAAGTGGTGAAATTGTTGGCATTAAATAAGTTACAACTTCTCTGACGAGTAGTTTCTCTACATCTCAGTTTTATGTGGGTAAGTTTGGCAATCCAGCACTTTTTTTATTATATCTAAATCTCATGGAAAGACCAGAGCTGTCAAAGCATGCTATTCAACTAATACGTATTGTCAGAGTAGCGATAATCCAATAAAACGTATTTCTTTGTGTCACAGAATTCTACTGTTGCCCGAATTCTAGAAACACAGCAGCCACTGCTTTGGTTGACGCGTTGACACACAGTGCAGTTTATTTTATTTTGAGTCAAACCCACACATACTGTCCTGCCTCCGAAAATACATACTGGCAGAAAATGTGAATTAATCATCAGCTCAACAAATATGCTGCTCACTTTTTTTGTGTGTAACTTTTTGCTACGACATTTGGATGTGAATAATAGCACACAGTAGCATTTCTGGACCCCCTGGGGGCCCTCGGCAAGAGGGACTATGGGGCCTCCAGGCCCCAGAGTGATGATGATACTTTATTAAATAATCAACACATGTATGGAATAATTAATGAACATTCATTTGTAGTAACAACTTCAATGCTTCATGTTAACATTTTATGTAATGTATTATTTAGGCTATAGCAGAAATTCATGGCTATGTTACTATATTATCTTTCATTTCTAAATTTAAATTAGCCACAGTCTAGACTCTAGACTAAACTGAAAGCAGGATTGATGCTGGTATCAGTTTTGGCATTTGGCAACAAATGCTTTATTCTTGGAGAAAATATCATTTGCAGCAAAGGACTAACTTATTTTGTGGCTATCAATGTACATATGTACCCAGTCATTGGCAACAAGTCTTATGACATACCGTGTAAGCAAAGCTGAACTACTTCTCAATATAAAACTGTTGAAATTGGTGTAAAGTAACAATAAATATGTGCTCTAAGTTTGTAATACCACAGAAGTGTCTTGTTAACCACACTGTCAAATTTGGATGATTAATATATCCATATATACACACTTTATGAATGATTTAGAAGGAAATAGCTGAGTTCAATTTACACAAACTTAAATGTGCAGTTAATTTTTCTGGTGCTTGATGGATGACTGTGTGTTTTGGACAAAGTGCCTGGGACTAACTGGAACTAACTTTTCAAAAATGTAACACACATACCTTACACATTCTCACTTACTACTATCACGATTTTTCTTTTCATCCTCTTCTTGTTTGTCTTTTTGTTTTATGTGCCCTGACGGATGTGTGTTTGACAACAAGGACTGCACGTCAATGCAGGGTTTTAGTGGGGCCCTATTAGGGAGGTTCGCGACATGTCATTGTAATGTGTCCTGGGGGTTTTAAGTTGTGTCTCTGATATCTGCCGTCTGTCGGGGCCCCCTACGAGCAACCAGCCTGTGACTACTCGGAGAGGGTCCCATGCGAAGGATTTTTGATGTGCTGTCTTTACAGCGTCTCAAAGCACTTGCATTATTTTGTCATTGAAATTGACTAATGTCAGCTGTCCCTCAGGGCCCCATTCAGCTCAGGGCCCTAGGCAATTGCCTGTGTTGCCTACCCCGTTGCGGCACCCCTGATAACAACAAACAAATCTAAATGCAATGGTACAAGAATAATGAAAATCAATCTTTAGTAAATCCAGACTAATAGTATTGTGACATCTAAGTCATTGTGTATCAAATTATTCAATATTACAATATTACAATTTCTGTTATTTATCACAACACAACATGACTGTTAATATCATTATACTTAAAAAAATAAAACGTTAATACACCAAAGTTAAGAGTTTATATAATATATTTCTGACACATAAACCGCTGTGACATTACCTGAGGCACCAAACACATAAAATACATAAAATGTCATGTTTTAGCCACAATGTGGATTTTATCTTTAAACACTTAAGCCACATTTTTCACATTGTTACCTTCCAAAGTTTTGCTTGACATTTAAGTCATGATAAAGGATCATCAGTCTTCTACTCTCTAACCAGAAGCTGTGAATAATCATGGAACAAAAAATATAACATATGAATAATACCTGTGAAAAGAACTTGGCAGCAGAACTGGGGGCATACAAAACAGCAACATGGCAGGACATGAGGAAAGGAATGAGACACACACACACACACACACACACACACACACACACACACACACACACACACACACACACACACACACACCTGTCCAGTTTCTTTCTTTTGGCCTGTTTGCTCTGTTTCCTTCCCTTCTGCCTTCAAAAGTAATTAAAGGTGGACTGATGAAAGCAGGGAAATAAGACCATGTTGTTTCTTGTACTTTGTGAAAGCCCCTGTCTGCTGCATTCAGACTTCATTCCCATTTCAACGAGCCTTTTATTTAACCAGATGAGTCCCACTCAGGTCCAAGATTTGGTATTTACCGGAG
>OMNM01065315.1:0-10204 GCA_900302745.1 Parablennius parvicornis | reverse complement strand
ACATTTAGCCAATGCTTTTCCTTATCTCTCTCGCTCCTCTAATCTCCTGTGAGCTGCAGGAGTGGAAGGCAGAGGGGCTGTCATTGTCCAGGGATGTGAACCTGCAACCTTTTCAATTTCACCCTGCGCTTCAAAGCCCTTCCGCCTGGACGATCTCACGTCCTGGACAAAGGTGCCATTTGCTTTTCATTTCCTCCACGATAAGAGAGAGGAGAGAGAAAGTATTGTATATTGTAATGCTCCTTCACCTTTTTGACATCAGCAAAATTGAGGTGCAGGTGAAAGATCAATACAAATTAAAAGTAAATACAAAAAAGCCAGTGAAGGAGGAGATACATGTTTGGAAATCCATTTGCTTTTGTCTGGCTTCTTTCAGCCCGACTACTTTGTTTGTTAGAGTGATGGCAGGAGCGAATCGCACAGGTAAAGAGCTTTTTAGTCGTATCGGTTTACAGTAATTAGTTCATCGGCGAAAGAGAGAAAAATGAATGACTTTCAATGTAAATTGAAGGTGGTATGTATAGCAGTGTTTTAGAACCTAACCTGCAGGCTGAGACTTTTTTAGAGGTTCTGCCCAAAAACCACTCAATTTATTTATATTCCCCAGAACAGTGCTCAATTATCAGCAAAGAAATAAACTGTAAAAGCCCCAGAATAAATTCAGATGGAGCAGTTTTGAGCTGTTATCCCTGGCCATCAAAAATGGCAAACTAAAACAAAAAGTGGTGGTCGTATACGAAAGAATACTGCAAAATGATACTGTATATATGAAAACCAACATCTCAAGTAATGAATTTATCTAACTGCTTGTTTTTACATGAGATTCCGCAGGAAGTCATTGCAACTTGCTCTGTAGGCAAGTTAACCAGGATTAGAAGCCGGTTCCCCGCATTTAAGGTCAGGCCCAAATCAGATGTGCCTCCTGGGAAGAATAATACATAAATCAAAAAGCTGAAAACCTAAGGATTTAAATGAACATATAAGGACAGAGGTGAAAGCTTTGTCACTCTCTATTGAGAAATGCAGAAGCCAATTTGGGAAAAACAAAGGGTATTTTCACAAGTTTACTTCAGACTTTTCTAACTTATACATTTGTTTGTCCAAGAAGGACTCACTTTTGTCACTGCAGATAATATTTTTTTCCTACTTTGGGTTTGAAATTATTGTAATATAAGATCTTCAGCATTTCCTTTGCGCTAATTCATTCAAATGCGTACTCGCCCATCCTTAAGTCGCTGCAGTGTTTATTTGTGGAGTGTTTTCAAATGACGCTGAAAGAGAAAAGATGTTGATTTAAAGTCCTGGAACTCAAATATATACAAAAAGAACAAAACAATACCAAAGTGCACATATCAGATGTTTGTTTTATATTGCACTTGCTACAATACTTGAGTTTTAATTTGTGTACGCTGCCCGTCAGCCAATGCCAGCTGGGTTACTCTCCATCTCTCTTCAACTCTAACTTGGGTGCAGCAGAAATATGACAAGGATGCATGGACGTGAATTAAATTATTTTCTGTGTTGTTTTGGGTTATTCCCTGATTAAAATCCTATCAAGTTGCAGCTGATGCCACTGGTAAAGTGTGCTGACATTCGTCATGTTTACTGGTTTCACTCCGGTCCCCAGCTGCAGTGTCACTGTGGTGGAGCAACAGTGTGTGTTTTGACACACTCTTGCCTTCATGCTTGCCTTTGTGCAATGAGCCTTGATGCTACAGTTCTAGCTTTGCACCCTTGATTTATTGCAGCATCATTCCTCTTATTTTCCAACTGGACATTCCACTTTTACCATTTCACTCCCCTGGCATCTTCTCCTCTCTCCTCTGGTGCATTAGAGGAAACCTGAAATGTGATATTCTGTCATTATAGTGGCAATCTCTACACAACATTAAGCAGATTACATCGGGCTGGCAACACGTTCCGGCGTCTAAACACACCTCCACAGCGTGGCAGGTGGCCTTGCATCGATCAAACACAATGCTGCCAAGATTGGTCGGCGGAATGAGGAAAATGGCAGCCCACGGTAATTGTGTTAGTCTTCCTGCTATTCTGTGCCTCTAATAGTGCTGTATTTCCATAGGAATCGGCTGCTGGTATTGCAGCAATCCACAGGGGTGCTGGAGTATTGAGAAAATGAAGATTCACTGTTTATTTTAACACCTGAACTGGTTATAGTTTCCTCTGACCGTAATGTATAGGTGCACCTCTGAAACAATGGAAGAGAACATAAAAATTGGAGAGAAATGAAAAATTGATGTGCAGAGACCCTTGAGCATCTGTGTAATTTGTTCATGTGGGAGGGATGTACCATATACGTAGCAATTACATGCAACTTCAGGGTAGAAAAATACAGCCTTAGATACTGCTATATACGTAAAGAAAACACCCAAGGTCTGCTTTCCTCTGATCTACAATAAAGCGCATAATTCACAGAATGTAGCATGGAACAATTATAACATTAACAATAAGCTAGAAAAGTGGTATTCCACTGTCATGTCTCAAAGAAGATTCCAAGTCACTTTTGACCTCAGGATGTGATTTGAAATATTTTTCATTGATGCTTCAGTTTACTGACACATGCCTCAAACCAACACAGCCTGAGATGTTCCTCAAAGCCTGGGTTGTCAAGCATGTGGCTGCCTTGGCTGCAAATATTGTGCAAAGCCTACTATTCCTTATTTGTCCACTGGGCTCGGTTTGATTAACATTACAAGACGTTACAACACTGACCGAGCACTAAACGTCTGGCAGAAAAGCATTAACATAAAAGCCTAACTGTGAGGGTGAGTTTGTGAAATGATGCAGGTCGAAAGCTGCAAAAATCATGCAGCCAACAGAATCTACTGCCAATCATAGTCTGACGAGAAAAAATGAATGAGGTACAATTCTAAGCCCACATTTACACGACAACTTTTCAAGTAAAAATGTAACATTTTTATAATTTCGTTTCAGGAAGGTTTGGCATTTACTCTGTAACATTGTGAAAATTATCTCTGCTTTCACAGAAACTGCAGAAATACTGAAGGCAATGTAGATAGCATGCTATACGTACTACTAACATAAAACCATCAATATAACCATGTTTGACTGACAGAGGTTTTTTTTCACCTTTGACACATTTTTAACACATGTATTCTGGTGCGACTTATAGTTCCAAAAGTGTGGTACGTATTATGGGTTTTTCTAAAAGAAGTGCATCAGATGTAATCAACAAGATTGGCAGTTGTGTTCAGCTAAGCATGCAGCTAATATTCCGAGGCTACCCACAGTTTATTTAAACTTCAGCACATTTCTTCTTAATAAAGTTTGCAGTTGTTTTGATCACCTGTGAATACTACTTTCACTTGATTTGTACCCTACTGAAATACACGCCAGAAAAAAATCCTTTTTTTTTTTGTTGAAATAGACTTATAAATGAATGTGAGCAGAATATAAAGCATGATAAAGAATATCATTAATTGCAGTCAACTCACAAAAACACAGTTAAATGTAAACAAAAAGGAACCCTGCTTTCAACTGTTCTATGAATAAGCAGATTTGGAAAATAATGTATTGCACGCAAATGAAAGTATAATAAAAAAGAAACAAAATGATTCATTTGATGTTTATTGAGATTTTCTGGCAGTTTACATATTGAAGTTAATCAACAAATGTTCTTTAGATTCTTAGCAATGTCTTACATGGTGGGAAAAGTGCTATATCGGAATAGTGCACCACTAGTGACTCACACTTTTGGTCCTTGAACACAGACGCAATAAGACCAGGTGATATATTGAGATTTGCCACTCTTATCGTGGGTGTGAGCATAAATTATTCGGAGCCCATTATCCTCCAGAATTACATCTGTGCCGAATGCATTTACACCTCATAATTTATAGTCTCAGCCAAAATGCAATACCTTGGAGAGGAGTGTGTCATATGTAGTTGGCAAGGAGGAACAGAAAAGGTCTGAACGTTCACCTTACCTTCAATTTTTATCAAGATTTCCCCTCCTTTTTGAATGCAGTTCTTAGTTTATCTCAATATTCAGCTTCCCGAGCACACAAGTCCTCAACCTTGTGTAATTTCACAATTCCTTTGACAAATCAAAGTTCATTTTAGCACCAAAAAAAAAAGAAAAAAAAAATCAGTTTTGACTCAACAATGCTTTGAGTTTTTGGCCAAGTTTGGAGGCTCAGACATTGATGAAACAGAGGAAAGTTATAACAAGACTTCATTTCATATTGCAGTTTGCAGGGGTAAATTGGTTTGGCATGCTCGTGACATTATTTTCAGTGTTTCTGCCATTTCTGTGTTTTACGGACATTATTTTCAAAATGTTGCTTTGTAAATGCAAAATCTTTCTGAAATGAAAAGACTTAAGACAATTTTTCACTTGAAACATTATCACGTAAACAGGTATGTACCCTGATTCTTTGCATCACATTTTCAAACAGTGCTTGGATATCAACGGAAATTATGGAAAAATGTTTACAATTGTTCCCGAAATCTTCTTTTTAGACTGACTTGAACAGTGTGCCGGTCATAAACAATAGTGAAGAATTCCTTTGAATGAACCGTATAAAGCCTGCCTCTTCAATCATGTGACACTTACTGTATCTGAAATAATTTATTTATGAGTAGGTGTTATGGTCTTGTAACCTTGTAAAATCAAAAGGCAACTAACAAAAGCATCAGTGGCTTTGCTGTCCACTAACATGTTTATTTTCCAATTTGCTGTGAAAACAACACAAGCATGCACACATGCGTACACAAACACACACACGCACACACACACACACACACACACACACACACACACACACACACACACACACACCAGGCGTGTAGGTCTATATATTGACAATGTAATCAGGTACAATGATAAAGTAGTTTTATGTTGTTCGCTGGAAGGATTTTTAGTATATTTGCAGTACTTTGATTGTTATAATCACTTACCGAAGGCCATAATAAGTGTTGAAGCTGTCATTCAGTCTTAAAATAAGTAATTAACAATTAGTACTTTTAAATGTCATTAATATACTTCTTATTTGTTTCTAGTATTTCTATTTAATTGAGAAATTGCATAACATTTTCTTAGAGTAAATCTGTTGATAAATGGCCAATATAATACGTTTCGGAATAGTCATTGCATCAGTTACACTATCTCCTGAAAACCCTCTCACTGGAATTTCTTCTTGAATATCACAATACAATACTGTACAGGTTGACAGGCGGTAGTAGTGAAGTAGATCAGGAGGTGAATATTTGGCACATACCGAATAGTGTTACAATCTGTGGTAGGGACAACAGAACTAAAAGAAAAGATGACAGTTTTTGGAGAAAATATTAATCAAATGACATGAGGAATTTTTTCAACATGAAATGTTACAATTGAGGAAAAGAAAACTCACCAAGAAGAGCAAGAGCCTTGTCCATTGTGATTTCTCTTTGTGAGAAATGGAAACTCAGGCAACATTAATTTACTTATATTTTGGAGGGAAGTGAAAGAGAATCCGTTTGTTTTCCCAGTACTGCAAGACGCCACACAGGATATCCTCTTTTCTGAAAAGTGCTGTCCTATCATTACATCGATATTTTCTCCAGAAATATTCTTGATTTGACTCTGTCATTAACTAATTTGTCCTTTCTATAAATAACCATTTTATGCTTTAAAACTATGATCTTTTCCTTCTTCTTCATATCTCAATATAAGAACATCACTGCCAGAAGAACAGAAGAAAAACAGAACAAAACAAAACACAGTTGATTTCAACACCTGCATAAGGTCAAAGATATTTAATGTATAAACAATCCAGTTGTCTTCGGATGTGTCTGAGTGGATTTGACTGAGGCCTTCAGCCTAAATACATTGTGGCACTGAGTGAAATCTCCTAGTGGTCTGAAGCTTCTGCAGCTGAGGAGTTTCCTTCCATCTCCACTTACATCTTCGGAGGCTTCTAATTTATTTGCTTCAGTGAATGAAGCCTTGGCCAGTGGGAGATGATGTCATCAAGCAGTACAGCAATCATCAGGTGTTCCCACCCTAAACCTCAGCATCCTCTCAGTGTCACTGAGAGGATGCTGACACTAACTGTCGTTTGGTAAGCGTTCTCCACAGTGACTGGGCAGGAAATCCTCTGGAGCCGACCTTGACCGGGAAAAGCCCATGCTTGCAATTCTTTCCTCTTGCAGTTCTGTAAGAGATCTTGGTATTTGGCGTTTTCTCAAAAGCCTGATTGCAGTTAATAAGTTCTATGAGGATTCTCTTTGCCTTTGTGTGTGGTGTTCCCACATGGCTTGTTTGGGCTGTGGCTGACTGAGACCTGGCTACAGGAATGGTAACCAGTGACCAGGCCGGGTACACATTTGAGTGTGTTCCTTTTTCATGGGTGACATTTGGAAGTGTTTCACTTCAGTCCAGATCCATCCGCCTTGAATGGCCCGAGCATGTGCTCTGGCTCTGGAGATCAATAGATAATGCAAAAAGCCCTTTTGTCACATCAAAGCCACAGACCAGGAAAGTTATATTTCCTTAATTTGCTCATATTGTTTTTTTGGTAGAAATACAACTCATGACTTGAGCAGTGTTTCTAATCAGACTTACACATGTTGGTAAAAGCCTGATTCCTATTTATGCAACAATTCCAGAGATGTAGAGCATGTTTTTAGTATGACTGACACTATTGCTCCTTTATTAGCAATGTGATAGCAAGCTTTCACTTACAGAAACCTCAGAGAATTATTTAGAAACACTTACTTGAATTTTTTCCTCTGTAATTTGTACATGTTCCAGGGTCATCCAGCAGATCAAATCTGACCTTCTGGCTGGTTGTTTTCAGGATAATATCTCTAATAAAATGGTATTGTTCTGGGGAACCGGTAGGGAGAGGTGCTTAATTTCTGAGCTGACCTGTTTAAGAGTGACTCGGTCGGTCGTGGTCAACTCTCACTTGGAACGTTGCTCACAGTGGATGGACTGAGCACCTTGCATATCAGCGGCCACAATTAGTGTGCGAGATTAAGAGTGTAAAGCCCTTTGAGGGCCACTCAAGTAGTGGAATAGTGCTATATAAGTGAAATCCATTTATCAAGTTGAAGGGCAGATTGATCACACCTGAGTATGTCTGAAAGGCAAGCAGCTTCTCAAGCAAACAGAAAAACATACATATAATGGAAAAGAAATGACAAAGAATTAGGTTTTGAAGGCAAAACATCACTTAAAATGTAGTTCTATATTTCACAACCATTGTTTCAATGTACACTTTGATCGAGTGATAAAATCGAGTGTTTCTGTATCTTTGTCTAATTAAATACTTGTCTAATTTAATGCTTACATAACTAACAGCAGTAATGTGTCTCAACACTTTTTATTTAAACCATGATCAGTGCAGTCATGTGAAACAATAAAGAAGAACTACGCAACAGCAGGGTTTTTTTTTTATTATTTATTTTTCTTTATCACACACCCATAGATGCAAGTATACCAATACTGTCCCAATAAGTTACATTTAAATAAGAGACAGTATCGAATTATATTCCCCCCATCTGATACAGCAACAAACCTAAAGGGGTAACAAACAAGACGCTTAATGGTTTTAAAATACCTGCTTAATGGCTTCTGCATACAGTGCAAATGTGATGTTATTCAAGCTAAATTTTAAAGTTGCATTAAAAGCATTTTCTCAAAGTAAAAGTGGACAACGCTTTGACTATATACGGCTCCAAATATCAACAAAAAGATTCTAGCAACACAAGAGAATTTCAACTTGTAAGCAAAGGAGGGAGGAATCAGGCCTTTTAACATTGACCTAAACATTTCCTTCAAAGTAAGAGTGCCAACTACAACTTCGCAGTGCTGCGTCGGCCCCCCCACCACAACTTCCACCAATCGTCCTAACTAACGAGTACTTCCTTCAGTCCAAACGAAGAGCTTCAAAATCAAAAAGTGCTTTCAAAATAACTTCAAACAGATTATGTTGATACTTCTGCACCGTCAAAGCAGCTGTCAACAAGAGAGTCTCATCAGGTTTGTTCGATCAAACTGCTGTGGCTGAGGAAATGAAGTAGTTGACTTACAACTTCTCGTATATTGTCGACATGCGCACAACTGCCCCAAGGAGGGTTAGGTCAGAATTCATTTAACATGCCTTTGAGTAACGTTCTTAAACTACTGTAAATATTACAGGATTAATGTCTCAAAATGCATCCAGAAGAATTGAAACCTGCCACTCTATAGAAAAATAAAATGACCTCTGTACACCCGGTTGGTGACCGGAAACCAAACACTACAACGTTTTCACACACACAACTGGAGGACTCTCTCAAAGGCATCAGTGCAAACATGTTCGTGTGACACACACACACATGCCCACTACCCCACAGCACAACCTTCACACACACTTTCTCTCCAGTAATTTTTCCATAACAGACACACACACACACACAAACAGCATAAAGGACAAGCATGAGTAAGCCTTAAGAGAGGAACTCGGTGAATCATCTACATTTCCCCATATCCTTCTCCTGTGTATTTATTGCATGTTGCTCCAGTCGAGGAGCCTCGGCTGTTCAACTTAGACCTCAGGACAAGTCAGAACATGTTAAAAAAAAACTGAAAAATGTTAACAATGACCAAAAAGTACTAAGCTCATTTGAAGGGACTGAAAATGTGAGCGGCAAATAAAATGAATGTGGAGTCATTTTTACTCCTTTGCATTAAACAATAAGAGGTGGCTGAGGAACGTCGTCTGTGGAAGGAGGTTTCTGTTTGTCTCAAACAGAGAAAAGAATCCGCCGCCTTCAGAATGAACAGAGTATATTCTCCACACATACAAAAAACAATAAATAAATAAAAGATTGGAGGGGCGGGTTGGATTAAAGATGTCAGCACGACTCTGCTGATCCCAACACTGGAACAGAAGCCGATTCGACTTTATGAAAGCTGCTACACAGTCAAATGTTTGGAGTGTTCGCCCCAAAGAAACCTCCTCTTAATGTCGTCTGATGTCACAGAAATACTTGGCCATTTTAAAGAATACGCCTAATTAGCCTTCAGTTAATCCATCAGGACCCTGGAAACATTAGAGATCAGATTTGTGCATCTGAGTTGAATCATCAAGGAGATTTGTGTGGCTCGAAGTTTTGAAGACATTTTACTTCTCATGCAAAAACTGTCATAAGTTTCCCCAGATAGAAGATGGGTGAAAGATCTTCAAATTTCATGCAATGCTGAGTTTGTGACACTTCTACAGGCGCATCTCAAAAAACTCTGAATGTCATCAAAAATGTTATTTTTGGGGGTCATTTGCAGACTCGCAACATAGATGGTAAAAAGTTCCAAGTGTGATTTTGATTATGATAATTCCAAAAAATAATCGATCATATGAACTATTTCATATATATTTTTAAATACTTTCATGACAGTGGCTAGACATGAAAAGGATATAACTGAAACATCTTATTATATTTGAGTTTGTGTGGAATAAATAATGTATTTATGCTGGTTGAATTTAATTCCATCGTGTTCTTGTTTTTTTTAGATGTACCTGCAATTTTATTGTATTTTAGCAAAAGAAAATTATTTTTGTTGGTCACAGATCTCAAAAGCAACATTTCAGCTCTGATTAGAGGAAAACAGAAAATGTACTTTAATTCTACATGGATTAAATATCAATCATAAATCATGAGGGATCGGTTTACCTTATGATAAAGTCTAAAAAATCCACAGAACCAAATGACTAAAAAAAATCAAAAATAAAAAGACATGCCAGTCTTACACTTTGGTTTTTGGATGATTAAAACAAGATAAAATCAAATAATCAGAGCTTCATAAATCAAATGTTCTGCTAAGAAGTATCTCCCAACAGGCCGGACCGAGCCTTTAATTTATCAGGTATATTTCTGATTGGGGTAGTTTCAGGGGAATGTGATCCGTAAATGAGAGCTGCTGTATGTGCGTACGGACAACAAGGTTTACCACCTGGGAGGAGGAGTGAGGGTCAACTAAAGAATCCAGAGGAACTTCTGTCGAGCACAAAGCTCAACATCAACCGGCAAACACCTGCGGCTGCAGAGGCGGCGGGAGGAGCTCGTTCTCAACGTTATCAGAGTCGATTGCTGATGATGCAGCCGCCGCCGCCGTCCCACTGGCTGCGGGTGGAGTCGGGTTTTGCGGCTCCGGTGGGAAACTCTCCAGGACGCTCTGCACCTTCTGCTCCACCTC
>OMNM01065314.1:21984-32024 GCA_900302745.1 Parablennius parvicornis | reverse complement strand
GTCAAGTCTTTTTCCAGAAACAGAAACTGAAGTAAAACACGGAGTCACAACAGAACAACAAGGACGTCTGGTTTTTCAGGTATGAAGAGAAAAGAAACTTTTGGTTTTGTATAAAATGTAATAAGAAAACATGTTTTAAAAAAATGTTCACTTTCAGGCTTAAGGCGTACAATCCGAAAAGAAGAATATAAAAACACATCCTCTGTAATCACCCTGTTTGGAGTTGTATTAAGAGCATCTGAGGTTGTAGGACGACTGAAACTAGTCAAAATATCAACATTCGTCTTCAAGGTTTAGAAAACAAGGCTGAACCAGGGAGAACATGCAGTTCTGTGTTTAAACACTAGGTGGAGCACCAGCGCAGGAAACTGGATTGTTCAGTTCAGGCTCCATATCAGACCAAGAAAACAGTGTGAGATTAACCTTTAAATTAAAACGTAAAAAGGTTTTTTGGCTGTGGTGCAGTTTGTCTATTTTACAAAACTCAAACAATTAGTACAGAAAGTGACCACATTCTCAATATGAAGTCAATTTTAATGAAACTTTCAGGTGCAAAACAGTGAAATGTGCAGGAATCTCCTCTGACAAACAGTTTTGTTTTGACAAACTTCCCCACAATAGCATGGCTTTGATGCTAATTTTCTATCTTTCATGGAAGCATCACTGATCTCGGCGTGTAGCTACTCTTGAGAATTTAGTTTTCAAAATAAGATCAAGGTTTTCTTTGAACTATTTGGTTGAATTAGAGTTTCGTCAGTTTAAATGCTGAAGCGTCAGAAGAATGGGGCCTCTCACCTCCTCCTGCTGTCCTCGAAGATCTTGAGCTTGCGACCGTTGAGCTCGGTCCCGTCCAGCTTGGAAATGGCGTTCTTCATGTCACTGCGGGATGCAAACTCAACCACTCTGCAGGCAAACACAAGACGCTCATGAGCAAGGCAGGCGGAGGAGGAGGCGTTTAAACGACGACGAGGACAAAGTGTCTCACCCTTCGTTTTTGTTGGGACGGTGAGCGTCCACAAAGGTAACTTCACCTGCTTTTCTCATCAGGTCTTTCAGGTCCTAGTTTGAAAGCACAACAGCAGGTGAGTGACAGCGGAGGAAAGGGGAGGAGTTAGAGAGAGCCGTCATAACCTGCAGGAGAGAGATGAGCAGGCAAACAAACCAGCACACACACACACACACACTAACTTGGCTTAGCTAATGCTGACTTTTTTCCCTCTGTGATAACCTTTCAAAACAAAAGAGCCACAGAAATGCTGTGTGGGAATGAATGTTTGGTCATTAATGTGTGAAAAGGAAAATCTCCCTTTAATCCAAAAAACAAAAAAACCAAAACAATTTAACTCTAGTGTTTGAAAACAAAACAAACCCAAGTATATCTGAGTGGTGATGCACCAACATAGTGAATTCTGAGTCTGTGTTGTGAAAAACTGTGTATTAATTACAGATTGGATGACAGTGGTGCTTCTTTGTTCATGTTTAAAAAAAGGCTCAGCAAACAGTGTTTACATGATTCCCCCTCTGAGACTGTAACTCTACACCCCCCCCCACCACCCGACCCTAAACAAACCCAATCACATGAGTTTATGCTACTTACCGCTCCATACCCAGGAAGATATTAGCTTAGAGCCACTTGTCCAAATAGCAAATGGGAACCAATGCAGTGTTAAGCCCTTGAGAAACGCCCTCGGCCTTGACCCAGCATCCGGCCTCCACAAGTAAGGAACCACCAGAGAGCAAGTAGGGGGAGGGGGGCGCGCGCCCGACTCGACACCCCCCCAGCTCCATCGGCAACAGAAAAAGACCCAAATGGGAGAGTGTGGGGACCGTGGATTTGAGGGGGTTACAGCAGTCGGGGATGCCAGCCCTCAGAACCTCCAGACTGTGGCTACGGACCTCCTAAGGCTACCGTATCCTGCGCTAGACCACTTTCACCCGCTACGGGGCCCAGCCAAGACTTTAGACCGGCGGCAACTGCGTGTAGGGAGAGGCACCAAATGGACACTTTTCAGAATAAAACAACCAGTAGAGGGCGCTACATACTTCTGTCACCCCCCTGGAGGGGGTTCTATTCAGCTTTGATATCTACTAAACCAGAGCAGCTGTCAAAAAGCAGTTAAATGCTCATCAGCAGTAATGTTTTTTTTTTTTTGTAAAAATTTGTATTCAAATTAAAGAATAATTAAAAAAACTGGGGACTTTTGTTGTAATTAGCCAATTCCCTATTGAGAATATGCTCTGTATGCTGATAAAATGACTGCTTCTTCATTATGAAACATGACATTTACAATGTGCAAAATATTTCTGTTGCAAACAGACAACGTGACCGAGTCACGTCTTACCTGCCAGCTGATCCTCGACGAGAGGTTTTCTACAATGAGCCTGTGGTCAGTGCGCACAGGAGGGCCATACCTGCACAGGTGACACACACAAAAAAATCTCGTCAATACAGACATGTTCTGTGGCGACTGCCGTAAAGTTCATATTCAAGAGTGAAGATGGCACCGGCTCCAGTATTAATGTTCTAGTTTAAAACTAAACTGATGTGTCTGAACATTAGATTGCAAAGATCGGTGTGGATTTTCATATTTGAAGTAGATCTCTGCTGGCGTCCAACAGCAACAGAACAATCGCAGCACAGCTCGCATTTATTCAAGCTGAACCTGTAAACACGTATTCAAACTCTTCACAGAGTTTCCCATGTGCCATGTCTTAGTGTCGTGTACCTGGAGCCACTGCTACGAGACGGCCGATAGCCACTGCTGCTGCTACTGCTACTGAAACGGCCTCCACCGCCGCCCATCCCGGGGCCGCTGCCTCTTCCTCTTCTGGAGCGAGCATGCTCAATCGTGACCCTGAAACAGTCACAAAGCCACGAGTTCAACCAGCTGGAAATGAAAAGTCAACATTAAGAGTCCTGATTAATACAAAGTAATTTCTCCAAGATCTGAGGTCGCTCTGCAAGTTTGACTGTTTGCAACAAAGTGGAACATTTGTTTGCTGTAAAGCAGCCAGATGGACAAAAGTTTGTCAAGTTCCATTTTCTCTCTTAGCTCTGCTCAACAGAAAATAAAAATGGACTTGGTAACTATAAACTTCTTTTACATACACGTTTGAAGACCAACAATATAGAACTGCAAGTGAGTCTCACTTTTGAGTTCCTAAGATATAACACTTTGTAAAATATTCAAATGAATGATTGTTACTTTACAAATGGAAAAAGTGACCTGTATTACCTTTCACTGCACAATTCTTTGCCGTTTAATTCATACACAGCATCATCTGCATCTCTGTGGTCATCAAATTCCTGAGGAGAGTCAATTCATCTTGTAAGAGTGGAGAAAAAAAAAATCACTATGCACTAAAGCCAATCATGTGGGAAGTCACGCTCACCACGAAGCCAAATCCATTTTTCAAGTTGATTTCTCGGATTCGTCCATAGCCCTTGAAAAACTTCTCCACGTCCCTCTCTCGGGCCTGTGGGCTCAAGCGGCCAATGAAGACACGACAGCCACTCATAGTGATATCTGCAGGATTCAGAGAACATGTCAACATAATGAGAGAAAGCAGAGAAAACACTGAGGAGTAGGAGAAGTAATTAAACTATAAAAGCTTCACAGTGTGGATCAGGAAACACATTAACCATGAAAACTTGCAGAGGTAATTATTGTCCAGATCTACTCCATAAGCTTGATAAGGTAATAACTTAGTTCTTTGACTCAGTGGACACGTGATTGGATCCGTTAAAAAAGCCACTTAAAAAAGCCACTGAAAGACAAGCTTAACTTTAAATTAAACCATGTCAAGAGAGAAAATATCAGCCTGGAGAAGGAACAAGGACTCAATGATCCAGTTCCAGTCAAACGAGTTTGATCATTTGCACACGTGCAATTTATAACTTTATCTATATACTGACAGACGAAACGTTATATTATACGATATTGGTCTGTCTTCAAGAAGTAATACAATAAGTGTATCTAACTCCGGAGTGACAATTTAGGAAATATTTAATTTCTAAAGAGCATCGGTTAATATAAAAACTTTTAGAAATGTACAGCCATGATCCTCAGTCAAATATACACATGGAAACGCAAACCGGTTAAACATAACCGATAATCACCAAAACTACATCAAATATGTCACTTGCAAAATCCAATAAAACGCATGTTGATCAAAAAACCCGCGAGATTTCACCAATTCACATGAATTGGTGAAATCTCATAAGCACATGAATTGGTGCTTATGTGATGGTTTTATTCATTCCAACAACGTTGAGATCGTCACGTTTACATTTATCACGAGTTAAAGTCGACGAGGAGCTAAAGTACAGGCTCAGGCCTAGTTTCACCCGACCACACTACGAGACCAAACCACCAAGATTTAGCTTTTAATTCTACAGCTTTCAACAAAATCACGGCTGAAACTGAAGCGTTTCCAAAGGACAAAATCCCAAACGACTACAGATGAATATTAACAACACGTCGTGACATTTCAACTGAAAGAATTTCAACTGGCGTCGAGGTCGGCTGCACTTAGCCGAAGCTAACGATGCTACACCGACAATATTCCGTCGATATTTATGAAACGCTGCCAGTTTTAGAAAAAGCAACATCGAAAATACTTTAAGGTTAATGTCTACGTGCACTCACGTAGTATTTCTTCCCGTCGCTGCTCTGTGATGGTTTTTAAATGTGGCTGGTTCACAGTGTTCCCTCACTTCTCTATCGGATCAAAATGGCGAAGAAGCAGCGAGTTGGAGGGAAGAAACGGCGGAACCGTGGAAAGAGAATCTCATGTCCCGCCCCTAACATGCACGCTGATTGGTTCTCCATATTAGTGCAACCAATTAGAACGCATAACTGCAGACTGACTCGCGGAAATGGTCATTTTTAGCCAATCAGAGACGTCATCAGGCGAGCCTTCCCGTCAGCGTTGAACGTAATAACGTTGCCAGTTAATTGTTCCTTGCTAATATTTAACTCAGTTAAAAGAAAGGACTTTATCCCCCAGAGTGCCACATGAAGTTCTTTGCACGAGTTTTAAAACACTTCCTGTTTGATCAGTACCCTTATTAACATAAAAACAAGCGAGCCGCTTGCAGTCCTTAGAGAAAACTAGACAATTTGGCAACTCACTTCTTGTTTAAATCCACTGGGAGTCTTCGTTTATCCCCCAACAACCAAAATATATTTATATACACTAAGTAGCTGGTTTTAACCTCTACACCAACCTTTATAGAACAATTGCAGCTGGATTAAAAAAGCTGGTTCCTTTACTAAATCTAATAAACAAAGTACAAAACAAACTTGAGCCCTCTGTAAGGTAATATACTGAAACTAGAAAATTCCAGAGCTGTGCCGACCTCTCTTTTGATCTAATTTGCTCTCCCTTCTTCTCCACCATGAGCTGCCTCGCCCTTCCGCTTTATATGGGATTATTATTATCATTTTTTTTTTTTTGCGGGTTTTTTTTGGAAACCAAATCATTGACAAAAGTCATGTGCTTTTTGTGTCTGTGCTCTTAACGGTGAGGAACTAGTTAGGCGCCAAAAGACCAGCAGAAAAATAATAACTGCGAAACTGAGGCTCAAAGCTGAAGTTTTAAGTGAAGTTGAATGGTTTTCCCATTCACTTCAAGGTTAAAAATTATTTCAAAATGTTTAAAAGTTATGAAGAAGTTTAAAGAGGTTTAAAAAAACAAAACAAAGTTTGACTGAATTGGTTTTAAGCAGGTATAGGCTGAAGAATAAAAACAAATCCCCCTCCGTTTACGTGGAACAATAATTCGTAGAAAATGTAAAATATTAACTAAGTTAAAAAATCTAAAAGATATAAAAATGTTACGAAATATTAAGAATGTCTTTGTAAAAAAGCTGCACATTTTGATACTTGTATGGTTTAAAACGTTTACACTGCAGGAGCCAATGTGAGTAAAAAAAAATTGCAAATCATGCCCAGAATCAGCATTCATAAAATCAACTGCTGAATTGAATGCATGAAAATCATCCAAAGTTAATGTTGTCGGATTAAAAAATACTAACCTTGTCACAACTGTGTCCGCTGTGCTGCGTCTTAGTAGTTGTCACGTCCTTGTAGTTTCAAAATATCTGCAGTGTTGAGATATTTGTGTAGAAAACTGTCACAAACAGAATAAAACTGATCCAACGTGTACGATGATGTTGGTAATTTCAAAGATTCTGGTGTATTGGGAGATAATCCTAATTTAGAGTAAAACAAAAGAGGCAAACAGTCCCTTGGAATTCTGTCTCTTTATTCTAGGACTATAATCATTCTTGAAATTGTCTCAGGTTAGGAAAAGGACATACAGGTTTAGGTCTACACAGTACAATACAAAAGAAATCTGGTCTAGTCTGCTCTGTAAAAAGTGCCAAAGACTTTAAGAGCATGTAATACTGATCACTGTACATCCACCCAAACGTGAGTCCCAAAAAAAAACAAAAAATAAATATGAACACAAACACACTTAATGAAAAAAGTGAGACACAGAAATAAATAGGGGTTTTAGCTTATCAAAGCACATGAAGTTAAGGATTAATCTGCACTTTTGACCCTGCTGACAAAGACGTTCAGCCGGGGGGAGATGTCTTCATCACCATAGATTAATGTGGTGTCCTTCCTGAGAAAGAGTAACTGTCCATCGACACTACCACAACGGGAGGGAGGGGAAATACAACCCACATCAGGCATCGTTCAAGCAATAACAAGGTACATGACAGGGGCATGATATTCCCCAGCTCCTCATCCAGGGAAAAATACTCATTATTGTGGTTGTTTAGGCTAAATCCAAAGTTTAGAACTAACTTGTTACATCATATTTACCCCTTTTTCCTCTTTTCGCTGCGGCAACCTTTGATATAATGAGCAATCACTCAGAAAGCTTTCTGGAGGCAGCAGAGTGGTAGAGGAGCAAGTGGACATGTGGGAGACTGGTTTGTATTCCTGGTGAGAGCCAGAGGCCACGCCCCTTTCTGGAGGATACATATCGAATAGCCGAGAAGGGGTGACGAAACAAAAAGTCTTGGTTCTGTCCAGAGGCGACAAAATGTGGCGACTAACACCTCTCACACGGTACATCTGGTTTTCTCAAGTTTAAAGGAAATTCTGGGCTGTGTAATGGCACTGCAAATAAAATCGCAATAAATTGAGAATTATTCCTAAGCAGCCTTCACACAGTGGTTGAAACAAAATCATCTGACCCACGTGTCATGTGGATGTCACCCTGAAGTCCGAGTGCCAGAACTGAACCCCAACAGTTCAACATGTGCTCCAAGTTCACGTCAGCGTGAGTGTTTGTTATAGTTTAGTCCTAATTCACCAAAACGTATCGTAGCCAAGCCAAATATGGCAAGACTTACATTTTTGAATTCAAACATTTACATGCACTAAACCTAATCTTAAGATTTGAATATGCTCCTCTGGAAAGACTCACTTCTCATTAAGAAAACATTATTGTGCTGAATCCGACTGATTTAAGAGTCTTCGGACTCCCTGCAGACAGTTTGAAACAATAAATACTCAAAATTTCTTATGGACTTTCTTTTGGCTCTGAGATACCAGCAGGACCATAACTATCATCCAATCAACTTCAGACAAGATCACATGAAATTACTTTTAGACGAGACAAAAACTCCTCAAACTATATGAATCAGATTAGAATTGAATGATATAAATAATTGTTTATTGATCCGGGTCCGAGTGCAAAAACGGAACCAGGTTTATATCACATTTAAATTTTGGTCATCCAAAACATTTTCATCTTTTTTTTTTTTTTTAAATCAAACACTTAACATTATGACACTGTTCAGGACTGATCGTAGTAAAAACAGTCTACACGAGAGATGAGCAAAATGGTCTAAGTTAAAATGATATATAACAACCATGAATGTGAGTCGTTTGGGTAGATAGACAGATATTGGACAACTAAAGTAATAAGGAGTTATATTGTTATATACCACTTTTTGCCTCATAAAAAAACAGTTTTAAGGGTTTTGCTTAAGACAGAATTGATGAGAAACACGCATGTTTCCACCCTCTTAACTCCATTTTGAGTGACAACAGGCTTCGTGGTCTCACTGGTATCTGAAAACCAAAATAAACTGAACAAATAAAACTAATAAGGAGTCACAGGGCAGGTGAGAAGTGGAGTTCTGAATTGATTTTAGGCGAAATTTTAAATGTATAGGGAAAAAAAATAGTCAAAGCTGTATCAAAATAAAACTGGATGTTATTTGGTTGAAAAGAGAGTTCAGAGATTTGAGGAATAACAAAAGTTTGTTGATTTTCCACTTCATAGATGTGTCATGTTTCAATTACAGAAATGTTTATGTCGTTATTCAGGTCTGAATCTGCAAAAAGTGATTTTAGACTTTATCTTAGATGAATTTCTGGATGTCAGATTGATTAAATATTACAAGATTTACAAATGGGGCTCCGAATAGACGTATGGAAGTAGTAAAATGTCATACTGTTATTGTGTATGGGAGGATTATAATCACCATAATGAGCCAGATTCTGTTGAATATTTTGACTTAGATCATCTAGATGAGAGTTTTTAAAGTGAGAACAAATAGGAGGAGTCCAAATAGTAATAATAGAGATTTCGTGGGTTTTTTTTCACCACCTACAAAACTGTGTTTAACTTGACATTGTATTGTTGAACCTCTTAGACACACAGAACATTAAAACAATCATGGTGTCGCTTGCATCCAAATGAAATTAAATAAGTAAATCCAATGTGGAGTGGAGGATGTATTTATCTAAGCTTTGAGTGGCAGTAAACCACTCTGATTGGGCTGGATACTGGTTCAGACGGGTTGAGTTCAGGTTTAGCAAGCAGGGTCCACGTTGAGGGAAGAAGGAATAATAATATCTAGTTAAAAGCACAGTTCAGAGATACTGTAGAAACTGGCTTCTGAGGAGACTTATCGTTTCTTTCCACTTCAAAATGGATGTTTTATGTATTTTATTCATGCGTGAAAAGGGATCCTGGACCTCTCCAGGGTTCAATTATGGTCTGACTTACTTCCCAGAATCAAATGAACCTAAAGAAGGTGAACCTAATGAGGAGTTGGAGGAGGTGTTGTTTGGAGGCTCCACAGACTTTAAAATCCCTCTTGGCTGAATAAACCAGCTGGAGCTTAATTTTTTTTACTGTGTGGAATCTTGTTAGTTTTGTTATCGCACCATTTTTATAGAAAGTTCAGTTGGATATAAAAACGTAGACAAAAGGGTCCAGCGGGTGGAGCAGCAGCTTCACTGTGTGTTTGTGTCTCTGAGATGTTGACCGATAGCTACTGAGAGCCGAGGAACCGGCCCGGGGTTCAAACTGAACCGGGAGCTGAGAGGAACCGGCCCGGGGTTCAAACTGAACCAGGAGCTGAGTGGAACCGGCCCGGGGTTTAAACTGAACAGTGTTTGCCCTTGATTGTTTACAACCATTTCAAACAATCCCTCTTTGGGAGATTTTGTTTCAAACCAAAAGGAAAATTCTGGATGATCAGAAATGTCTCGGTTACGTCTTTCAACATGCAACATTTTCTCTCGTTCGACTGGAGGAGCAGTCGAATCCTCGTTACCTCAGCAAACCCTTTAACATGGCCACAGAAAAGTTCCACACGAGGAAAGCAGTCTAGCACATGGCCAGAAGGCCACATGGAGGTTGTTGAGCGAGAGCTTGCTGAGCAGGTCAGCAGTTTTCCTGGTAATGTCACTATCGAGTGTCGCAATCTAGTTTTCCTACAAAAGCAGCTCTGAAGGCAGGGCAGGGAAGGCTGGCGGAGGTTTTAACGTTTCTACGAGTCACAAACTTCGGCTCTACAGGTTGTTGTTGTTGTTATTGTTGTTATTTCAGTCCAAGCCGAGCTTCAGCGCCGGAGTTCAGGTCGGCCTCCTTCTCCCCGCTGGTCCATCGAGGGACGTGCAGGGTCAAGAAGTGTGGGGCCTCGGCGCTCGTCGAACCATTGTGAGGTCAGGTGGTTGTTCACGCCTGCAGGGATGGTGGCAGGCCGGCTCACACCCGGG
>OMNM01065313.1:0-11947 GCA_900302745.1 Parablennius parvicornis | reverse complement strand
CCCCCCCCAACCCGACAGGATCAGGAGGATGATTTGGGACAAATAAGAACTAAATTGAACCCCACTGTCTTAGTGAACAACCGAATGCTCTGAAGCCCGAGTCGCGAAGACGCGGCACCCCCTTTAGGTCCTCCTCATGCTCTGGGAATGTTGTGGAGAGGTGGGGGGCCTGGGTCTGCCCGATGTTTCCAAACCAATTTCTAGGGAAAGAGTGGGACAGCTTTTGAAAAATTGAGATTTTTGTTCGCCATTGTCTGTCTACTACACCTCAAGCCGATGCACTTTGGTTCGATACCAGTTGCCCGCTATCTGTTCGCTTTGGTTTTTATTGTCGTCATCACAGGGGATTGTGGTAATGGTGATTATTTTTCTTTCTTTTTTTTCTTTTTTTTTTTTTTTTTCTTCGTAACACATCTTTTGTTTTTGTACATTTGGAAGGATTGTGAAATAAAAAAAGGCCCACAAAACAAATGAACTGTACGATCTCATTCATGAGTGTAAACGACGCTGAGGAGGCTGATATGGTTAGTTTTCAATTTTCAGGCTGAAGCCTGTGAATCTCACCTTTCTGTACGCGACGGCCAGTTAACTACCGAACACACTGCAAATGTGCTTGGTATGAAATTGTTGCACTTTCTCTGAGAAAAGCAGTATGACTTTGTGAGGAGGTTAAACGTGTTCGTAATGGCCGTTTTCAAACTAATAACTTGCCCATAGCCTCATAAGACATTTGACATTTTTAATCACAAAAATAGATCTTATATATTTATCAGCCAATGCAAAATGTTATCAAAATAATGTTCCAAACTTATTGGTGGGACAAGGAGATGATGAGATTATGAAACATTAACTTTGCCAACAAACATTAGGGGAAGGTTATGTTTTTGTATTTATTTATTGGTTGTCAGGTATGTTGACTTTTTACAACAACATTCAACCTGAAATGCACAAAATCTTCAAGGATGATTTTTCGTGATCAGACGACCAATGGATTAGATTTTGGGACGTTAATGGCTGTTTCTGAATAAATCCCCAAAAACTCAAAAAAAAAAAAATATATATATCTCATACAAAAAGCTGATGAGAGAGGCACCTCAAGGAGCTCAGCGTCCGTTGCCATGGCGATGCTCCCCATTCATTTCCGCAAACAAATGTGTTAGCAAAGGTCTGCGCTCCACCTGGGCCCGTTCTAATTTTTCTAGAGATGAGAAGACGCTCAGTAATTCTAGCCTTCAGTGCACAGTGAATTCAAAAGAATTCACCTTTTGGCGCTTTGTCCAGATGATCTTCTGCCATCTTGCCTCTTCCAGTGAACAAAAAACCTCATTTGGTGTCAAAGAAATGTAACAACAAATTGTTGGAACTGCAGAAAATAGTTTTAACAATGTCCTGTTAGTACATCAGAATGCAGCTATGCAGACCACACATCGTGTCGTGTGTGTGTGTGTGTGTGAGAGAGAGAGAGAGAATGAAGGATTTTCAATCTAGTCCCAACAGATTTTTCAAAGCTTTTTATTTAGTTTTGATGTTGGTTGTATTTCTGTGATGATTTAGAATTATGCTGATTTTGGAGTTTGAAACGCTCGTTTTGTTTTTTTTGTATTGTGTTGATCTGCTGAGGGGATAAACCAAACAGTAGCTTTTTGATTAAACCTAAAGAATAAATAAATTGTCTCTTACATGCCAGTTGTGGGGATGTGAAACATCATTTTCCAGTTTAAGGTTCTTTCACCTCTATCCTAAAACTTGTCTGGTAATTTGACCTTTGTTCTGATCCACTAGCTGCACTGAAACAGGAAATATCTGATTCTGCTGGTTTATTATTTATTTTATAAACACTGCAGTTGAGCATCATCATCATCGTTATTGGTAGTAGTGGTATTGTTTTTTGGGGCGGCGTGGCTTAATCTGACCGATAGGTGGCAGCACCACGAGTGCTGTACAGCTGTTCTGAAAGCAGCCAACGACGAAGAAAAGCAACCAATCAGATGAGAGGAGGCAGGAAACATGTCAGGACATATTCCGCCCGGACACGTGCTGCTGAAGCTGGTAAAGTACTTTTATTTAGATTATTTTGTTATTTTGGCTCTTAATGGAGAGAACAAACTCGCAGTTTGAAGGTTTTCTAATGCGGGATATGAACATTGGGTTGCTATTTAATTAAACGTGGATTTCACGAGTTAGCCAAATGCTACGTGGTTTTCTTTTATCGAGCAGCTAAATCAACAGAATTGTAATAATGTTTTAATCTCTAAGGTTATTTGCTTTGTCACTTTATTCTCGGTGAGGGATTGACCTCAGACTGTATATCTCGCTACAGCCAAAGTAACATTATTCTGAAGATAACTTAAAGACACGTAATGTCTGGAAGCTTTTTCACAGCTCGTATCTGACAAATGGAAAAGTAATACATATATATAAGGTATGAAATTATTAGTAATCTATTGATGAACTATAATCAATCCCTAAAGTGCTAATATTTGCTCAGGCTTTCTGGCAACATGTGTAATATATTATATTTTTGCTAAAGCACTTCTGGATGGATGTAAGCTGCATTTCGTTGCCTTGTACATTTGACATGTGCAATGACAATAAAGTTGTATTCTATTCTATATGAAAAGAAATTTGTCTCCTGTACTAAATGACAAAAATTGATGTTTTGTTACAGCTTTAGGGGCCAGAGGTACACTGTTATGATGTAAAATGAAAAGTTGCTGATAATCCGCAATTTTTTTCACAAAGTTTTACATTTTTTTATTGGTTAGATATTACTGCTTCTGCTTACTGAAGCTTTCTTCTTCTCTCTCCTCAGAAATGACACTAACGACACTTCATCTATTTAATTATGGCAGACGCTTCAAAAAGGTGTAAAGCCTCATCGCGCCGACTCCTCAGCAACTACCGATATCTGAGAAAAAGAGCCCTGCTGCTTTGTGCGATGCAGGCTGCAAGAGCCAGGAAGAGACGGCAGCAGAAGTTCATGACCAACAACATGAAGCCTAATAAACCAGAGACTCATGATCACTTGGAAACTCATGAACAGATCAAAAAAAGCAAATCGAAAGATGCCGACCATGTAAACCAAAGTTTGCAGCGTGGGAATAAAATTAAGGAAGAGTGTAAAGACAGATTGACTTCAGCCAGAGCGGCTGGCGGTTTAACAGCGTCGCTCACGGACCGCTGGGAGGTGGACAGCGGTTTCTGCTCTGAAGCCAGTCCTCCAGCCAGCGGTCGGAGCTCCCCGTGCCTCAGCGCGTGTCCGACCATGGTGGTGGCGTTGGACTGTGAGATGGTGGGAACGGGACCTGGCGGGCGCTGCAGCGAACTGGCCCGCTGTAGCATCCTGAATTACCACGGCAACATCCTATTTGATAAGTATGTGAAGCCATATCAGCCCGTCACAAACTTCAGGACTCGCTGGAGTGGCATCCGGAGGCACCATCTGCACAACGCCATGCCCTTCACAGAGGCCAGGGAGCAGGTGAGACCTCCAGGCCAGAGTCAGTACAGACAGGGATTAGTCGGTGCTGATTTCTAATCATAATAGGAATTGAAAATATTGCTTCCTTAACTCTGCTCCTTATGACGATACGCTGGGTAAAATATAACAATCCGTGTGTATGTTTGTTTTTCCTCTGTTAGATCCTCAACATACTTGAGGGAAAAGTGGTTGTGGGTCACTCCATCTACAATGACTTTGAGGCGCTGGACATGCTCCACCCAGGACACATGGTCCGGGACACGAGCACTGCGCGACTCCTCGGCCGGTTGGCCGGTTTCCCCCGGGAACGCTGCGCCTCCCTCAAAATCCTGTCCAGAAAGCTGCTGAACAGGCGCATCCAGGTAGAACATGGATCCTTATCGCACTTAACACAAAATCCCAGGAAAGATTTGAAAGAGTTTCTTCAACTTAGACACAAAGCTTCACTTCGAAATAAAGATGAATTCACCAGGCGACGTCTGTTCATAACTGTCATTGTTTGCAGGCTGGGAAAAGCGGCCACTGCTCTGTGGAGGACGCTCGAGCTTCCCTCGACCTCTACAAGCTGGTGGAGGGCGAGTGGGAGCAGGAGCTGCAGACGAGGCTGAGGGACGACGACGCTCCGCTGGAGCCCAGCTTCGCCTCCTCAAACCACTACATGCATGACGAGTACTGGCCAGACGACGTCGCTGAAAGCCAGTGAGCCAGTAGTGCTGCTGACATTCAGTGGGTCATACCTCACGCGGCGGGGCGGTTCTGTGAACTGTCATCAGACGGCTTCAAAACATGTGAATGAAGAGTGATGTCCATCAAACCTCGGCTCATAAAAGATGGACTTTGTCATTTCAGAGACAAATAAACTTCAGTGTTGGATTTCAGTTTATAACTTATTCATTGTTAAAACAGGGTTTGTCCCTGTGGGCATGTTTTCTTGCTGGGATTCAGGCGTTTGCCTTCAGACTTGTCAGATCAGGTTCATCTTTGCGGCCTTGGTGTTTGAAGAGATGGTGTTTTTACAGTGAGGGTGAAATGGAAGATCTGAGACCAGAAATGCTGCTGATTCAAACCTGTTTGCAAAGATGTAGCTTTTTAGAAAAGTGTGTCAAAGGTGGGTTGTGAAACAATCAAAACTGTGCAATTTATTTAATGGATTATCGGAATAAACTGCTATGAAAAGGTGTTGGGTTGTGAGAGTGGTGCTTCATATTTTGCCTTTATAAGCTGCTCCTAAATGTTTGAATAAAAGAGTTTCATAGTGAATCAGTCCGCAGTCGTCATTTGTTCTTGTTGGTTCCCAGTGAAATGTGGAAGATCTATAGAAGATGCAGTAGATCTGTGATGAGGTAAATCAAGGTGAGGCGAACGGCTCAGGTGGTTTTACGTGTGACTATTTCAGGATTGAATGTCTGCCAAGCAAGCGCCGATGTAATCTCTGAAAATATGTCAAAATGAAGAAAAGGGGTTATAAACATCCGCGTACACGAGGAGCTACTTCATGTTGCTGCCAGGAACTTAACAATTAGGAATCCCTGACATTTTCTTCAATGTGTTCAGCTCTTCAGACCTCACTTATTTAGTAAATATGGGCGACTTTTACAAGCAAACGAGTGTGTCCACTTAGAATTTGGATTTAAAACAAAGTTAGAGGGTACAAACTGTGCAGATACACAGTAAAGATTGAAATTAATTAAAAAGTTTATTGTCCACCTGAGTGGATTTTTTTTTCTTTTCCCCCTAAATTTGCAGTTTTTCAGAATTATGGCTGTGCCACAAATTAAATACACTTGTGCATTTAGCTTTGTTCAGGATTCAAGGAGCCGGAATGGAGAGGCTGTCAGATGCAGATGACCTCCTGGTGTCTCCCACAAATACAGAATCAGAATGTGGAGCGTCAGATGAAGGGGCAGACGCACCGACACGAGCCCCCGGGTGTTTCCTTGTGGCCTAATTGTGTCAAATACACAATTCCCACAATCCCAGTGAGCGTTTGCAGGTGTCTCTAACATCCCTGTTGTGTTGCATTTGGTGCTTTATGAATAAATACGATTGAATTGTCTGACTCATATAAAGACATCTGAGTGTTGTTTGATGGCAACAAATTTAAATTCTAAATCTAGATGAATGTGTGTCATTCGTTACATGTGATTAAACTAGAAAAGCACGCCGAGAGCGCAGACATCCGCCAAAATCGCGTTTTCAATACTAAAATTTCCCAAATTCAAAGTGCCGCCATATCGTTAATCTGGATGGGATCCAGACAAAATTTGGCACAATTCAGGGCAATGATCCTCCAAATATACATGTCAAATTTCAGGAGAATTTAAACAAAATTCAGTGAGATATGATTTTTTGAATCTCGTAAATGGGGTTTCCAATGTTAAATTCCAGAATTTTTCCTGACCTTATTGTAGATCTGATCCAGATGAAATGTTGCACCCTACTAGATATGACCATCCTACAGATCACTGAATTTTTACGTCAATCAGATATGATCTCCAAGAGATAAGATTTTTTGAAAACAGCTCAATGATAAGTAAAGGGGAAAAACAGGATCTTTGATATTTGTTTGTATCCAGATAATTATCCAGATCACTCTCAACATTTAATGCAATCTAAGTTGGGTCAAGACACATCTTCTGAATTTTTTTTAGGAAGATCCCGTCAGGAGTTTTTGTGTAATCCTGCGAACAGACAGACAGACAGACAGACAGACCATGGCAAAAACATAACTTCCTTGGCAGAAGGTAAAAATAATAACTGAGGATGAACAGGCAGACGAAGATGAAACAGTCACCGACAGGTTTCAATAACATGAGGGAAACATACATTTTCAACACAAAACAAAGTGAATTTTGAAATAGAAACACCAAAACCAAAACACATCAAGTCATTTTAGTTACATGGATTCTCGCTTTTATTATCAGCCTGACTCTTTAAAGTTTGGATGAGTGTCAATGTGGACAACAAAGTGTTAAAAGTACTGAATGATAGAGAATAATCCAACCAGTGAACCTACTGTGAACTCAGCTCTACTACTCAGACATTTTTTTGTAACGAAAAAATAAATAAAAAAAACCCCTCAAAAAGCAGTCATCTCACTTTTTTTTTTTTTTTTCCAATATGGTACCTGGAATTTTTTCTTTTTTTTCTTTCATATTTATCCTGTATGGCTGTTCACCAAGAAGTCAGACGGACAAAGCATGTGACTAAGGGAGCATTCATTATCACCCCACTTTCAAAGGTAAAAAAAAAGAGAGAGAGAAAAAAAAAAGCTTTTCCAAGGACCACCACCTCACCTGCAGAGATAATCATTCAGAATTACCACACGCTCGTTTGTCACCTTTCACAATCCAATTTTGGTGATTACATTTTGTGGCTGCACAGTCTATCAGTGCTTCAGAAAGTCATTTGACATTTCGGGTAATGGACCACAGTCTTTACATTCTGCCCCAAAACCAGCTTCAGCACACCGCGGGTTACAAGGTGCAAATTGTGCCAGGAGATGTGGCTTCTCCAATCTCTCTCAGTCATTTGGTTCATGGGGACACGAGGGAGCAAATTGGCCTGAAAATTGAGCTTTTAACCCTCAGTTGTCATGAAGGCACCTGACTAATAAGCATCACTGAGAGAGATTTGGAACCCAGACGTCTCATAACTTCACCTCTTCACTGCTCTGCCACAACGACACCTGTCAGCACAATTTTTTTTTTTTTTACTTTTACTCAGTTAAAAAAAAAAAAAAATCATATCTCATGTATACTTGTAGTCATGCTCGAGACAATTTTTTTTTCAGTATTCACATTGCACAAAGTTATAAATCCCTGGACTGTCAATTGGTTTTAGCTATTGAACTCTACTATCTTTCTAACTGGCGTGCCAAGAAACAAAAATTAGAAAACATAAGGTCATAAACGGAGCAAACGCTGTTACAGTTTCACGGTCAAATCCCGACTTTCGTCACAGATTAACTATTCCAAACAGGGGCTACATCACCGGAAACAAGGTAATGTTCTCAGTGTTGCAGTGTCAGCGTTAATAGCCAGAATAAACAGGGGAGGAGTTCTCTACCCATCTCTCATAAACATTAGAAACTACTTTTAAATGCAGTGTTTTCCCACCTCCACAAGGTCTAATGGCATTTTCTTCAAGGCAAAAGAGAGACCTTTCACAATGGCCTGCATTTGTTTTTTGAGTTTGTTCACTCACCTCTCCTCTAGTTTCCCATTTTGCCCCCCCCACCCCCCACCTAAAGCCAGCCTCTCTCTCCTGACAGTTTCCACCTGCGTCCTGTTAACTGCCCGTCATCACAGAAGAAGAAGAAGTTGTCAAATCAAATAAATAAACAGATAAATAAGAGCCACTTTCAAGATTTCAAGGTAAGTATGCATAAATTAATGATAAATAACACTTGGAAAATATAGTTTGTTTATTAAAAATCTAATTATTTCAGCTGTCAGTCGGGAGGGAATTCCAGAGGCGGCTGGTCCGCTGAGCTGCGAGAGCAAGAAGATCTGAAGGTCCAGCTGGGTGAACTGATGTGCGGGAGGTCAGTGAGGTCTGGAGGAGCAAGGCTGTGGACGGCTTTTAATGTGAGAGGAAGAGATTTATACTAGATGCAGTGTTATTTCAGAAGTTAGTGGGAAAATTTACAAATTTGATGTTCAGTAAACAGTCACAGCGAGAGTTGGGTTGACGGGTGGAGGTAGGTTTGGTAGGCAGGTAGAGTCGGGTGTCATCTGCATGTATGGTGTATTACTCTATCGCTGCAGTGAACCTGTGAACGTCACCACTGCCCACGATGCTGTTAACGTCTGAACTCAGATCAAGGAAGATAAGCATTGATGAATGTTCACATTTAGCTGCAGTCAAGACGTCATTGGTGATTTTGATGAGGGTTGTTCACTGAGGCTAATGTTGGAGAGATGAGAGTCAACTTGAGACATTGCGACTTTTTTTTTTTCCTCAAGATTTATGTAAAATAAATTCTATACATTGGTGAATTTGCTGTAGCTGTTCTGTGAAACTGACCTGACACGTTTGGGTTTATTTTACCGATCATACCAGCACTTTCTGTGCTTCAGGTGTAATCGACACAGCTGTGAGGATCGATCAGAATATTTTAGCACGTATCAAAACCAATGTGAACATTGTGATAGTTGTCTGGGCCACATTGTCTCATACGTTTTTTGTTTTTTTTTCTAAGTATACCAGTCTGTTGGTGTTGGTGAAATGTTTTCCAGCACCTTTTGACTTTGACCCCAACTTGTAGGGCCAGCAATAAATATGTTGGGGCTCTAAGCACGGAAATTTTCAGGGACTGTAATTCACCATAAATAGACATTCGAAAATACGTCGAAACAGCGTTTGCATTTACAAATTTTATACATTATTTTTTTTAAATAGATTCTAACAAGTTTGCTGCTAACTGAGCACATTAACTAAAAAATTTAAGATAATAAAACTTTTTTTTTTCCTTTTTCAGCTTCAAATATGTTTCTGAAAGCTGCTTATTGTTCAAATAATTGTAAAACAGCATTAACTTTGCTTGACCAGTCGATGACTCTGAACCAAAAGAATTACATAAAATACCTAATGGCAAGTACATGGGGTAAAAGAAATGCTATTTTAATAAATTTCTTTCAATAATAAATTGTAGTCAGTCAGGTAAATCAGGAAAAAAAAAAACTATTCCGAAAACAACTCTCAGAACAAAACTTCAAACCTTCACCTCTTCAAACCGGTAACAAAAACAAATATGGAAAATTCTTCTTCAAAAAGTGGAAAATCAAAATACAGATTAAACAAATCATAAATACGTTGTTTTAAAAACTTGCAGGAAATATATTCAAAAATATAATAAGCATTGAAATCCCTACAAAACGAATAAGAAAAGTAATTGAAAAGTAGAATATTACATAAACGTTTATACACTTCAACTGTTAGTTACATTTACTTGGGATAGAGTTCAGACCTGTAACCTTGTGATTGGAAGAAGACTGAACCACATCACTCATTAAACAGAATTAATAGAACCCTTGAAAGATAAAGGACGTAACAAATACATTTTCATTAAAAAAGGAAATTAGATAATTATAAAACCACGTTTTTATTACAGACCAGTCATGTTTTTAAAGTCTGCCCCAAGCTGACAACCTGAATTACTTTCTGAAACGTGTTTAATTCACTGCTATTGACATGCGGATGCTAAAAGGTCCATACACGATGAAAAAAGAAGACTGCAGTTATAATCTTTGTATTTTCTAAATGCCACATTGGACCATCAACCAGGTCGTTTTGTCCTGCAAGCCTCATGTTTGACTGCTCTGCTTTTCATTTGTTTCAATCAAGTCACTTTTACAAAGTCCCACATCTAAGGAAACACATTGTAATACAGAAAAATAAAAGATGAAGAAGGCAAAAACACATCATACAAAGATCACAGTTCATAAAAGTATCATCTCAGGTCGTCAAAGGTCACTTAACACATCAGTGCTGCTGTTGTTGGAATCATCTGTCCAGTATAAAGTTGGTGTGCACTGATGAGCACAGTGACAGTGAGATAAATATGGTGTAATTTTATATGTAATATGATGTTGGGAAGAGAAAAAAAAAGTGTTTTTGTGCGGAAACAGCTGGCACAGAGAAAGGAGAAGTCCAGTGTGCCCTAGGAGAGATGGATCCATCAGTAAGAGGAACACAGAGGGTTATGTTGCCTTCAGACTTCACATCTCCAAAGGGGCTGCCCTCCACTTCACCGCTTGTCCCTGACATCTGCTCATGGTCAGGGATGTTACATAAACTGTGGTGGTGTTTGAAAATAAATAAATAAATAAAGAACACACATAAGTGGCTCCTTAACCACTTTGGTCTCGTACTCCGACACATAAGCTGCAAATCATCTGCAAAAACCCTCAGAGTGTCTCAGTTTGCAAAAACAAACGAGTCTCAAATCCATCAAAAACCAACATGTCAATCATTCCCTGGGCAAATGTTCGGCCCCCTGAAACAAGGAATCAAAACTGCCTGAGCCCCAGGCTGGCAGGGTCCTGTCAAGGTCGGAGGTTCACGCTGACCTCTGAGGCATGGCACAGGGCAGGCATCACATGCTGGCAGCTTTGTAGAAGTGAGAGTGGGAAGTTGTCGCTCTTATTGTGGCAACTTGGCACATGAGGTGGCACTGAGGGCAGTGCTGACCAGTGTGGGAACTATTTATTTACTCACAGAACTCAAGAACAGAACATTTACTGGACGTGTCTTGGTGGTGTGGAGGTTTGTTTTGTTATTGTTTTTCCCTGTGGAAGCTTTAAAGATGAGAGAATTGCTTTTAGTTTGTCTCACCTTCACCTCTGCAACAGCTTGTTTGCCCACTTAAACGCTACAATGGCACAATTGCAGTGGCAAGACGTCAACAACAAAAACAATAGTAGGTGGAAATGACATCCACTTGAAGATGAATTTAAGAATTTTGGCATAAATTGCTTTTAAATTTTCGAATGTGTGCAGAATTCTACATCTGATGAGTTGAAAAGCTCATCACACACCCAGGGAGAACATGGATGCTCAAACCTCAGCCCTTGTGACAGTGTTACCTCTACACCACTCCAAAACTCTCACATTCTAATGAAGTGAAAAAGAAACAGAAAAGAGAAATTAAAGGGGAAAAAAGTGATGAAAGCTTCTTGCAAGTCAACTGAAGCCAGAAAAAAAAAAAAACTTCACAGGTGAGTTATGAAGAAGAATTAAATAACAAGTGAGTTAACATAAGTTAAATAATAATATTTAATTCATTAGTTAATAATTAAAGCTATCCATCCATCTTCTATCCCGCTCCGCCGTGCAGCCCTACATGAAGCTATTCAAACAACAATAGAATACTTTATTGGAATATCTTGAAGCAAAATTAATTGCGGTCATTTTCTATTTCATCATGCAGATCTGCCATCACCTCAATGACGTTTTCAGGTAGCTGACATTTCTCTAATCTTCTGCTGGAACTGACCACTACTGTTTTTTTCAACATACCCTGCAGGCTAGTAGTGCTATAATGCACGCCCAACTATCTGCTATGAATTAGTTTCCATACATTCAATTTGAGTTTTAGCACGAAAGCAATGTTACTCCGTACAAATGCAATGAAAAAAAGAACTTTAAGATGGCTCTGAGAACACCGAGAAGTACTTGGGAGGGTAAAAAAGAAAGACTGAAAAGAGAAATAAATCAAGAATCTGGGAGACAGATGGAAGAGTGAGAGACAGAGAGAGAGAGAGGGAGAGAGAGAGAGAGACAGAGAGAGAGAGAGAGAGACAGAGAGACAGAGAGAGAGAGAGAGAGAGACAGAGAGAGAGAGAGAAAGAGAGAGAGAGAGAGAGAGAGAGAGAGAGAGAGAGACAGAGAGAGAGAGGGAGAGAGAGAGAGGGAGAGAGTGAGAGAGAGACAGAGTGAGAGATAGAGAGAGACAGAGAGAGA
>OMNM01065310.1:0-22270 GCA_900302745.1 Parablennius parvicornis | reverse complement strand
TTAAAAAACATGGCATTTCAACAGATTTATTTGAGTTGACCTTTAGTTTTAATTCTTGAACAATGAACAATCAATTATTTTAATGAACAACAAAAACGTGAACATGAACTTCCCCACCCATTCAAAAAGGTAAACTTACTTGACTTTATATAATCCGCAGGCTCAACTACGTGGCTTCCATAGTCTTATGCTTTGGTCTCAAACGTGTGGCCTCCAGAGTTTAAGCAATCGTCTGTGCATGTGATTGACGAGTGCGCAGTGCATGCAGGGGGCGTGGCCTCAATAGCCCTGCAGTAAGCAGCTCTGTGTGCATGTGATTGAGGAGTGTACTTCCATTAAATCAGGTTGTTTAAGCCAAGATTATGCTCCAATGTGAGGGCCAACCTTCAATTTTGTTTAATTCCCATAAATTCCTGCTAATTCCCACAAATTCCCGTTAATTCCCGTGCAAAGTTTCCAACTTTGAAAATTCCCGGAATTTTGCAACACTAATTTCCACTCAATCAAATATGTCATCACACATCTCTTCACAGAGACATTTCTAAAGATGTGCTCTGCCTGTGACAAGATCCAATTCAAAGAAAGCGCTGACGTAGTTTCCTCACTCAACCTCATCCTCATAGTCTGACTTTATTCCGGTAATAAAATCAGAAGAAATGGGAGAATATTCCAAATGACACATCGATTGTTTCCTCAAGTACACTTCCTGATAACTGTGATCAATGAATTATCTTTTTCTGAATTCAAAAAAAAAAATCCCTTGTAAAAAAAATCATGTATTAATTAGTAAAAGTCCAAACTTCAAAAATGATCATGAACACAGTTAAAGTCATCAACGTGTTTTCTGTTGTTATAAGACAACGACCTAACTGACTTTTGAATCACCTGCACATGATGAGCTTTTTAGCAGCAACAGGATCTCCCAAATGAAAAAGAAGCCAAACGCTATTAACAAAAAAAAAACAAAAAATACAAAAATGATCACAATCCCTGTAAATTCTGTTTGTTAAATTTATTCCGGGACTCGCCTTTCATCCTTCCTCAGATTAGAGTAATCTGGAGGAGGACGTCACAGTGTCACTCTGTTTCTGCAGAGTTGAGACAACTTGAGAGATATTCAGAGATAACTCATTTTAATTTGATCATTTCAGCTCGAACGGGCCAGAAATTTGGTGCCACAACTGTTCAATGTATCCAGTTTGAGTTAAAAAAAAAAATACAACAACAACAACTTTTAAATCATGAACATTGTTGTGGAACATTTTGATGGCTGACGAGAAGGGAAGCCGGTTTAAGGCTGAGTGGACATTCCAAAGAGCATCACCTCCCCCTGCTGGAACTTTTGCGTAATTACACTTGCACGTTGAGTTAAGACAGCGTACTTTGCAAATTTTACACCAATAAATGGAAAACATCACAGATCTCATCACCATTCCTCATTATTGATCTTCACCTCCTCAATTATATCAAACATGAAATATTTTGTTAGCAGAGGTGTTGCTGCTCGCTTCATCTATTTTCAGTGTCAAGAGTCCAGCAATGGAGAAGCTGAGGTTTTTTCCTCATGCAAAAAAAAACAAAAAACTATATGACTATACTCATCTATCCATTTATCCTTCATCCAGCCTCGGGTTGCAGGGCTCTGGAGCTGATCCCCACTAAGTTTAAAGACAGGCCTTCAGTCCACCACAGGACAGTCAGACAGACAATCACGCTGGTATGAGGGAAATCACTAACCACATAATCCTAATCAGAATATTGCATTGAGGGGACAGCATTAACCACTGCTCCATGGTGCCACAGGGACGTGATGATGTTCACATTTGACAGTAAACGTATGAATGTTTTCCATTAACAGTCATACACTTAAAAGTGGGATTGTTTTCCAGGTGAAAGGAGCTTTTTAATGAGTAGGTTTAGTTACTGTGTTCAGAAGCAAAGCCCTGTAGAAGATATGAAGACAGATCTCAATAAGATGGAACATTATCATTAATTACAATAATTTAGAATAATAAACTTCACTGCAGAGTGTAAAACATGAACATACTGTTACCTTTAAGTCTTCAGGCTGTAAGTGGGCAGATTTGTTTAAGCACTGTAGTGGAGATATACATTCTATTTTTGATCATGTGACATGGTAGTTGTGTTTGGGGCTTCCAGCCTAACTGTGACAAGTCTGCCTGTTGTGTACAGGTTTTCTCCAGGTGATCTCTCACAGTGCAAACCCTCGGTTATTAATTTGGCTGGCGATTCTAAATGGCTCCCGTGTGTGTGTGCATAGTCTTTCTTTCTACGTTGTCACCAAACAATCACAGAAGCTTCACCTGTATATTTAAGTGCATATAGATATAGCCACATTTGAGCAGGAAGTAATGTACTTCCTGATTTCACAACTTGATTTGCTTCTTAAGTAAAAAAAAAATTCAACACAATGGCTGACACGACATGCATTTAAAAAAAAATAAATAAAGAACAGATCAAAGGTTTCTAATCTTTTCAAGCTTCCGACATCTCCACACAACATTGTGCAGTCAGAGTCACGCTTCAGACGTCTGTGAGCTGTTGACTCCTCCGACTAATACTAATGGCTTTCCCCTCTAAACTTCTCATGTGGTTTCATTTCAATGGATCTTCAAAGAAGTCAGTGTCCCTCCCACAATCACAGATTGGAGGAAGGGGAAGAACTCAAAACCTAAAACTTAAAACAGATTTGCATCTGATTAGGTTTATTTTTATTTCTTTCTACTCTCATTAGTCACCTCAGAGCCTCTTGAACTGAAGGAGTTATTTTGAACTAATCTATACAGCAACATAGCAGCGACACACCTATGTGTCAATATTATATATCTTTAAGAAAAATCCACATACATTCAAAAAAGGAATTTTACAACTAGTCTAGTTTACTTTAGTTTACTCTCGTCCATTTATTGTACAAAAAAATAATAAAACAATTAAACAAAACAATACAATACAGAACAAAAGGTTTAAATTGTTCATCTGCTTTGTGCATAATGGGGATTATGCATCAAACTGTCAGATTAATGTCTAGATATGTAATGGCTGATTAGAGTCAGGTGAAGACCTGGAGGCCTGCACACTTGTTTGATTTCTTATTATTAAATGAGGATTAACTCATCTGTGCATCAGCAGCCCAAACGCAGCACAAACACACACTTCACCAACCATCAATTCATTCATCACAGCAGCTCCAGTTTCAACACAGATGATTATGGAGACTGTGTCTGTTTCTTTTTGTTTTGTTTTGTGTTTTTTGGTTTGTTTTTGTCACAAGTGGTGTTAAACGCACTATAATTCTAATCAAAACTGATTTTCTTGCAGGAAACTTTTCCATTGTGGTGGTTAGGTTGAGACAATGGGATTATAGAAGCTTTTTTGAAGACCTTCAATGGGTTTAAAAAAAAAACAAAAGCAATTATAAGTTGTGAATTGTGAGTTTGGTCAATTTCACATTGACCAACAGATTTTATTAGGTACAACTAACGTTTGGAAAAAATGTCCGAAATATAAAGGGGTTCATTTGTAAAAGATACTCTACATGACTTGTGTTATTCACTGTTATGTCTGCCCTGCCAATAGAATAGAATAGAATAGAATAGAATAGAATAGAATAGAATAGAATAGAATAGAATAGAATAGAATAGAATAGAATAGAATAGAATATCAGTTCCAGAAGGATATTCCTGATGTGCACATAACTGCAGTGCTGAAGTTGTGACACATTATCAGAGCTGTCATCAAGTCCAGCTGAAGTTACATCAGCTAATGGGAAGAAGATGTTCCAAAATCTGCATGGCAGCCATTTTTGTGTTTTAATAGAAGCAGCAACGAAACAGCTGAGACAAACTGCCATGAAATTTTTCAGGACAATTTTTACATCTTAATTACTGTGCTAAAGCCAATAATGTAGTGAACTCGTAACTGATAGAGTGTTGCAGAGTATGTGTCCTCAGTGAATGACTATGAAGGCTATTCCATCCACAAAAAACATTTTTTGTTATTTTAGAGGATTTCTTTGACACCACTTCAGTCAGGAATCAGGTAATTGGTTTCTACATAATTGGCAAACTGTTATTCAGATAATGGCTCGAAAATATTTTATTACACTATTGGCAATTTATTGGGTTTATAAGTTCCGCTGCATTGAAAAGGCAGAAATTATTACAATTTCGGTGGTTGCACCTTGTCTCTCACTAAACAATGATATTGCTGCATAAGCTGAGGCCTCATTTAACTCATTACACACATATAAACCATTTTATCGAGTTGATAATAACAGAATGTTACAGATTTTCCATTAAAACTATCGTGTGGTTTTCTCTTCACCTGCAGTACCTAAACTTGGCCAGCTGATGTCACTGTTTAAACTGTATCCAAAGCGTCTGAACGGTGAATCACCTACAGGGCAATTTGACCTTAAAAGTCTTCTGTAATTGCACCAGCAGCACAATGTGAAGACTACAAATGAAATGTCTGTAATCAGACCTCACTTGTTTCTTCAGTGGAGTTCAGGGACAAAAGAGTGGAAGTGATCAGACCAGCTGCTTTTGAACTCTCAGACTAAACCGTTTGTATTGAGCAGGTGGAGCCGTGTCAGTTTCTGTTGGTTTATAAAGATATTTAAGCAAAATGTGTGACTGAGTTGCTCATTGGAGGTTATAATCATTCAAATATGAATTTTCTGTGGTTTAAACGGTGCTTAGTCTGATTTCATACATTCAAACAGGACATTTGTCTTTGGTATATTATCTTAAATGTGACGAGCATCAGAGCTGAGTTTGTGTTCTGGGCACCTTTCAACCAATGCTACGCAGATTTTCTTTGCTTTAAACTCCTGTTGGCTGATCGATGTACAGCATAATGAAAAAAAATCCATAATGGCAATCTAAGTGAGTCTCAGCCGCATATCGAGGAAAAACACACAGCCGCAACAACTCCTTCTCCAACCTGCAATCAGTATCCATCACACATGTACAACAAATCTAGATTCCTTACAAAAGTAACATGTTAAAAAAAAAAAAATTTTAAATCAGTGGTTGACAGTTAAGTTTCACGCTTCTCTATGAAATAAAAAGTCCATTGCAAAACAAAGTGACCAAACTTGATTTTCAAGGAAACATTGACTTAAATCAGCATTTCCATTGTTTGTTAATCGGTTGAGGTTTCACCACTAGGTAAGTCGACTTTGTACAGTTTTTGGTCGAATATTTTGCACTCGATCGTCTATGTTTTACACAACGTCTTCTTTGAGATGGCATGAACTTTAATGGCTTCTGCTGAAGTGCAGAATGAACATTTAGGGCGAGTCTTTCTCACATGAAACTCCAAACCCTTTAAATGCGGTCTGCGTGCGGAGCGATTACATTATAGTGAGGGGGACTCGCTGTGTTTTTGTAAGTTGAACTGTGCCAACTCCCTGACAGCTGATGGATGACTCCACATCGGGCTCCTCCCACAGATCTCAGACCATTTGTGCAAGTAGTGTAAAGAGGCCAGAGCACTGGGAGCACCTAGGCCTTACTCACACACATTTGGCTCCAATAACATAGTTAATTGTGACGATGCTTTTTTTTTTTTTTAACTGAAATCCCTCTTTTATGTTGTAAAGATGAGGGGGAAAAAAGGATTATATATTGTACGACACAACATGATAATGCACCAGCACATGCTTCAATCACTTGGATTAAGACTGTGACATATGTAGCTTACATCATTTTTTTTTAAGTAGAGTTTTGGGAGGATGGATTAGAAACAAAGGGCTTTATGGCGTCAACGAAGATCTCGTGACCAACATGTTTTATTTGCTACAGTGCGTGCAAGAGACGCTGACTTCAGGGACTGATAGCGATAAGCCATCGGGATTTGAACCAGCAAACCCACCTGTATGAAAACTAGCTCGTCTCTGTGTTTCAGTTTGGCTCCAACTGATGGATGTTCAGACGCAGAAAATTATTTGAGCTCAATATTAGCAGCTACACTTTAATCCGAAATTTTATTAGATTTCATCTGAGGAGAAATGCATCATAAGGGGATTGTTTTTTGATCGACTAAAGTTTGATGCACACGGAACTCGCTGATGATTTTAAACACACAAAATAACTCACTGAATATTACTGCATAGAGTTCATACTTATAGATTTATGTGATTTTCAACATCTGAAAACATTTATGTTGTTCATGACTGTGTGTTCTTGTTGTTTTTTGTTTTTGTTTTGTTTTTTGGAAGAGATTCTGCAGAGACGTTGCAGTTTGGTTTGGTTATTTATATTAAATTAAAACGACAGCAGGTCCAACTTCAGGATAAGTTGGACGCGCTCACTCCGCTAAAGACGCTCCCTCATGTGTGTCCCTACTAACTGCTCCCCCTCAAACAAGTGCAGATGGGAACCAATTCACTCAAATAGTAAAACAAAATGTTTAGCTTACGCTGCACATGATGGCAGCAATGACGATAACTGAATGATGCCTTAAAAATGTCATCAATTAATAAATGTCCTGTACTGCTTCAAAAATACACATTTACAAAAATAACTTGAGCAACTACAATAACCAAAAATCGAATGTCCTCTATAGTCTCTTCTTCAATTTCAGATTTGTTCTTGATGTGGACACGGTTTTCCGTCTCTTGACTTTCCATCAAGTGCCATCCTTTAAATGTATCACCTAATATTTTTCTTTGTTCTATTTGACCAGCATCGTGAATTAAATATAAAACTGGAACTGGGAACTGGCTGACTTCTGTCAAACAAGCACATGTTCGGGGGCACGAAGACAACGCAAAGCCGCAAATTCACTTCAGCATTTCGATTTTCACTTTTAAAGCACACTAACGCCTGAAGCAACATGCAAACATACTTTGGATTTGGGACTATTGAGGCCTTTATTACATTAGACAATGACACAATGGGCTCCATGTGGTAGAGAGTAAAAAGCCCTGCTGGGCTTGCAGGGAGACACGTACTCTGCGCCTCTGTGATTAGCTGCGTCACCGTCAGACCCTCTCACAACATCACAACCCGCCGTGAGCTCCCAACGCTTGGCAACTTATACATATACACACACACACACGGGAACATGTTTGATGAAGTGGAGCCAGATTATCTTCATTCAAGGGCAGTGACACTTCTACTGTCATTTTTCTTTTTCTTTTTTCAAAAAAGCACTTTACAGTCTATAGTGACTGGAAATTGAAGATACATTGGTAACTCTTTATGATCTTTCTTGTGTCTTTAAGACTAACCTTTTAAGGTAATAAGTCTATTTTATCAAGCATCAATTCATTCATCACAGTAGCTCCACTTTTCGCAGACACAAGAAAGAAGAATGAGTATCAAAATGTTATAAACAAAAACATTATAAACAAGCATTTAGAGGATTAAGATGAGACATCAGAAGTATTTAAAAACACCTCCAATAAAACATTTAGTCCATTTAGAGCAGAGGTGTCAAATATATGGCCCGCCAGAGTTCACTATGGCCAGAAGTGATCAAGAACCGCAATACATGTGTTTCACCACCAGGGGCGCACTTTGGTCTGTGGAGTACTGCAGCGAGTCAATTTAGGTGGTCAGGATTACTGTAGAAATGGGTCAAAATTAAAGATTATTTCTCAAATTGGAGTTTCCTGGCATTGATGTGAACTATTCTACTGTACTTTCTAATTCCAGCTTTCGTGAAGTCAAATGTTTTATGAGTTCAAAGTTGTAAATAGGAGAATAACAATCCAAGCTGTAAAGCACATGGTGAACTGAGGCGTGAGATTGTTGGAATTGCAGTTGCTTTATTCAGATTTCAGGTTTTTTGTGTGTTGTAAAAGGATAGTTCATTAAATTTGAAGTTCTTAGTGATATATTATTAACTTTGTTGCTCTCAGGGGAAGACAGAAATTTAGAGTTTTTGTTATTTTTAATCTTATAATGTTATTATTTACTAGTTCTGCCCACGTGAGAACAAATTGCCTGTATGTTTCTGATTTATGGGATTCTTTTTTAAAACTATAATATAATTTGGTCTGTTTCAGATTTCCAAACAAATTTTATTACATGGAAATGACATTTTGAAAAACGTAACTTGAAGACACAACATCTGAATGTTTAAGTTGTTAATTTCTTTTTTTTTTTTTTTTGAAAATATGATGAATCCTCTATGAAATGTAAACCTTAACCTGCTGCCGGTCGGTTAACGTGCACATGACTGTATTACTGAAGCTTGTTGAAGTCCAGCTAAAGTTACATCCGCTGATAGGTGCCCCAAAATCTGCACGTTCTGATTTATTAGAAGCAGCAATAAAGATAAATTATTCAGACGGATCTTAACAACTTCACGAATATTTTGCTTTTACGGCTTAATTACTCCACATTTGGAGTAATTCAATGACAATGCTACTTCAGTAAACAAGAGTTTAGTGAAATAATTACATTTAGACAATAGCTTGACCTGAAGTGAAAGATCAGAATCAGGCAACTGAGCAGAAATTCACCTCCAGCTAAAGCACCAAGCTCGTAAAATTCAGTAATTGTGGTACTATTTTCTGAATATTTAGGTTGTTAACGGTTATTTTATATCTTTTTCATTAAATGCCGTCATTTCATTTGCTGTCTACGTCCCAACAAATCACGGGCGCTTTAAACAGCCGTAGGTTTTGGTTTTAGAGAGAGACCACCAGGTGACTCCAAAGGAGGTCTGTGCTTCTTCACAACCGGCTGCTTTTCCCAACAGCTTTAACAAATGAGCCTCGGAGGACCACCGCCGCGTGGCTCTGTCGCAGGCCCCGTCCGAGATAACACACGAAGCCTCCGTCGCGACGGGCACCTATCACTGCCCCGTGAGCCGGATTGGCTCGTTCCACAACTGGACAGGAAGTCTGCTAATCTGTAACCTGAACCAGGAGGGAAGGAAGAAGTCAGGAACAGACCTTCAGTGCTTTCACCAGTCGTATTCATCACCGGAGCCGGGCCGCGGCTCACTCGGAGCAGGAGCATGGCTTAACTAAACATCTCCTCCATAAAATAAATGCTTCCAGGTTACTCCCGGCCCAGGTCTCACTCACAAATTCCTGGTAATTGAGATCAGATGCTCGTCTGTATCGGAAGCGGCGAGCCTAGGCCCCGGCAGCGAGCGCCATGGCAACCAGCGGCACTTCCACGAGCGTGTGTGCAGATCGGAGGCTTTTTCGAGTGCTTGTAAGGCGGGAAAATGTTTTCTGATAATTAGTTCCTGATGCATCTCATTGTTTTTTTTTCATATTGATTATCCCTATGAAACAGGAAGTCGTTTTCTCTCTGAGACGCGGACACTGGTTGGCCGGTCGCTCGGCCTCATCGACACCCACAGAGGACGGATGTTTGAACCGTTTTCACTAAGGACAGAAAACGGAGAGAAAACAGTTTTCTCATGAAACATATGACCATCTGCCAAAACAATATGACCACCTGCGTCATATTGTGTAAGTCAAAACAGCTCTAACCCGTCAAGACATGGACTCCTTTAGACCATTTATTGGACTTGTGCAAGATGTTATGTTGAGATCTGGGAAATTTGGAAGCTAAGTTAACACTTAAGATCAATATTTTACAATCTCAAACTATTCAACAATCCTACCAATGTAATCAGAGTACTTTGTTGCCATGGGAAGGTGAACATATTGACTAGTTTGTTTGTTTGTCTGGTGTGAAACCCTGAATGATAGTGTTTTCCGTGTTTTCCTGACTGATTCATATTTCTATTCAAAAATCTTCATCTTTTCCTCATTTGTCATAATTTTTGTTAATTGTGACCAAAAAAAAAACAAAGTGTAGTATTTAACATATCTCTCAATGAACTGATCACAACAGCTGTGGAGCTGTGGACAAACAGGACCTGTATGAAATCAATACATTTAGTCACTAGAAACTGAGAGTTGCACCGTTTAAAAATGCTTTTGGGTCAAAACTTATCAGAGTGAGGAGACTCTCACACATACACTTGGCAAACTTCTTGGTTGGAAGTCCGTCAATGTCGAACAATACTTGAAGGTTTTGGAGCAACATGCTGCCATCCAGACAAATTCAACAAAGGCTTCATTTAAGTTTCAGCAACACAATGCCAAACCACATTTTGCACATATTACAACACCCGTTTGCTCCGAGTTTGAAGAGTCCAGGTGTCAAAATTGGCCTGCCGACAAGTTCTGATCCATCAGAAATTGCCATCACACAAGTATGAGAAGATGTTTCATTTTTTTTTTTTTTTTTTTTTTTAAACACATCAAGAATCTTGTTTCCAACATGAAATCCTAAAATTGGCCCGGAATTTTCAAACAAAGTGTCTCCTTCAGTGTTTGACATGTTGTATTTTAATTTTTCTTCAGCTTGCATTATATAGCCAATGCAAAGTGACACCGGAAGTTATATGAAATCTTTTGTGTGTTTGAACTGCTTCAACACGATAACAGTCTCTATTATTTGCAGGTATTTGCGTGGTGGGTGAAACGTTTTTGTGATTTCAGCAGCGGGTTCAGAATGTCTCCTCCTGCACGGTGAACAAGCGCTGCTACCAAAACAAACAACGGAGGTCCTCTCCAGCGGTCTTTGCTCGGAACGCTCCCCCGGTTCTCCTTTCTGACCTCTCACACATCCCCTGGGCTGATCGGCGCTCACCTCGACTTGACACAGCCGGGCTGTGCCGCCCGGCACCCGGAGCCGCTGGGATCAGCACCACAGCAGGATATTGCAGTCGGCATCAAACTAAACACTCAATGCGTCCTGCACAAGTAATCTCTGCTTTGAGCCTATTTGATGTGACAGCTTAAACACGCCAACTGGAGAGCCGGCCTGTCGTTGCAGGAGTGCTGGGTGGGCCGCGGGTGTGCACGTGCGTGTGCTGACCTGAAGGTTTCTTTTTTATATATATATATATACGTGATTAGGAGCGCTGTTCACCTCTGATTACTCTGGGTCACTGCAGGTGAGCGCAAGTGGTCGGAAGGAAGTAATTTTCCTCCTGGAGCTGGTTACCTGATTGGGTAAGTAGCTGATCTCTGACACTGACCTGAGTCTGCGAGCCTATCCAGGGCCGAGGCGAAGAGCTGGACCCTGATCAGAGGGGCTATCGGGGAGAAATTAAATCTGTTGTACTTGTGAAATTGAGCGTTTATTTTATAATTGGCATATTTTTTCAGTTACATAGAGAGCTGTGGGGTTATTACACCCAGAAGTCCTTTCCTGAACTACATTGTGATCCAGTTCTCTGTCTGAGGCTCATTTCATGTCAGGACTAACTGGCAGTGAGGAAAAGGAACTTTTCTTTTTCCCCGCACATAGATATGTGTACATGTGTTTGTCATTTCCAGCAGGGAGGACAACATACAAAATAACAAGCTGCTCAAAGAAACTCACTTCTGGGAGGTGAAGGGTCAAACTCACTTAAGTGCTATAAAAGGAGGTTGTAGGTCAGATTCATCAAGAGCCCAGAAAAAATCCTCAACGTCTTCCTAATGGATAAGCCAGCTTTTTGAAAGCCGAAGCCAAAACTTGATGATATCAATGAGGTCAGTTCCCCAGGATCCAGAAAGCCCCTCTCGAGCTTCAGAACTGCTTTTATAAGATGAAATCACCCTTCATGACAAGTAAAGAGCAGCAGAGGTCACGATCTCACTTCTCTTCGGTTTGTTTTTTGGCAGTCCCGTCAAAGAAGTCCACATTTAAAATGCACAAAAAAATGTAAACCAGGTCAAAGCTGGTTCAAAGTTCCATTGTTGTTTTTATTTTTAATGAAGGTTTTTCATGTTCGGGTTATGGTCTTTCTTCTTTAGAGTTTCTGGTTGATTTCAACCCCTTTTACTGTACATGACTTTGTGACATCATGTCGTGTCCAGTGTTGTAAATTCTGTAGATCAGATTAATCATTTTCTATTTAAAATTTTATTTGAGCCCCATATTTCTCCAGAATAAATACCCATTAATACCATTCAGTTTCTCTGACTTTAACTCTGAATATTATCCTTTCTGCTGCATAAAATTAGCAATCTGGTAGGATATCTTCTAAAAATTCTCTACTTCAACAGCACAAAAATTTACCACGATGGTTTAAATCTTGATTCCAATGTGGTTGAATTAGGTTCCACTTTGGTGCAGCCAGATAGACGACTAAATTTTAATCATTTGTGAATAATCTATTAAGCTGTAGCTCACTGTCTGACCTATTAAAAGTCCTTGTCCTGCCTCTTGAAGGCCACCAGATGGTGTATTGAGTCAGTTTGTCCTGAGATGAACTAGGCCCTGATGGACAAACGTGAAACTTTAAATCCATTTAAAGCACAGATGAGACATATTATTTGATGTTTACTCATTTAACCTTTTAATCCGATAAACGAGTGCACCATCAAACGCTCCAACTGAGCGAACATGGACTGAACATAGTGCAGCCCTCGTCAAGCGGACTTAAACGTGCCTCAAAAACAAAAATGTAATGTTTTCCTTTGTGTGTCAGATGTGTAAATAAAAATTGTGTGTTTACTGTTAACAGTTGCTCATGCTAATCCCATAAACTGTGTTTTTTTTTTTTTTTTCTAAATTCAATAATATTTTTGGAATCCCTTTGAAACATCTGTGAGTGGATGTCAGTTTGCTGTGGTGAAACAAGATGCAAAAGAATATGCATTTAATTCTACGGTGCTCACTGACCACTTGACGGGTTCATACTTTAACCCAGGGGAGGGGAAAACATGGTGGAATCGATCAGCTGCTTCCTGCCTGTAAATAGAGAGCTATACTGTAATGCACTTGATAAATATCAAGGAGAATAAGGCAATCAGCTGAAAGCAATTTGCATGTCTGTGCTCGAGCCAGCGGCTTGTGATTTTCTCTCCTGTCATCTATCATAGACCACACGCTTGGGCCAAAATACACAATACTCCCAAATTGCTGTCATATGGAGTGCAAGTCCAGAAAAAGTGCTTCATTTTTCCTTGTCTGTACTTCAAATAAACTTGTATTTGTTAAATAACTGCAGAGGGTTGTTTTTTTTTCTCTCTCTCTCTGCAATTTTTCAGAGAGAGAGGGATGGTGTAATGTGCCGTTTCCTTTGTTTGTTGAAAGCTTGGCTGCAGGACTGTAATCGAGGCGAGCCTGATCTCCGGCTCCATGCGGCCTGTTGAGCGTTGGACGCTGCCGGACGGTGAGTCTTCGGGCGTCAAGCTGATCTGCAACAAGCTGGCGGAGGAACAGGGGGTCTCACTTCTTCTGGTTCTCTTCACGGATCATCACATCCCCGGCAGTTTTTACTCCCTCCTTTAATTTTCTCGCGCACATCACGGAGACGGATTTAAACATCTGCCATTTAGCGGCTGATCACAGCCTTTTGTGTCTGACACACTGCTCTTGATGAGCTCAATTACCATTTTTGTGGAACCTTCCAGAGTGTTCCACGTGGATATGTGAAGATTTATCACTGGATTTATTTAATGGTTTGAAAGTGACTGCATTGTTCAGTCGTAATCGTGTTTGTGCTAAGTTCAACAGTTTTTCATTTGGTTTGAGCTCCGTGTAAAAGGCCTTAAATATGTTTAAATATGTTACATCCTGAAGATGTTTTGTAAAAGATATATAATCTGACTTACTGGCAATTAAATATAAGACTGGCTCAAAAGCCAAAATATTAGTTATGTGTAGAAGAAATGTGATTTAACATTTAGCGAAACTGTTTTTCGGATAAAAGGTGCAGATTTTCTGTTTCATTGAATGCATCTTCATAAAAAAAAAAAAAAAACATTAGTCACACCCGATTGTTTTCAAACGATATTTCATTTACACAAACCGCAAACCACAAACATGAAATCTATGTTAAGAGCTACTGTGAGCATGCCAAACCTCCAGGCGGCAGCATAACGGGAACCATACTAACCAATCAGAATCCTGGGGATTTAAATATTTAAATGTCACTGTTTGTGCTACGTGTTCTTAATATCCAACCAGCAAGTGTGTTACATTTAGCATATCTTCAATATGCCCCCACCCCCCTCCAAAAAAAAAAAAAAAGAAATAGCACTATAACTGAAAATTACATTGAATTAAGGAGTTAACTATATTTCAAAAGCAACTCAAAATCACAACTGTGGATTCCCGTAATGAGCTATCCATGTAGCTTACCAGCAAGAAAACATGTCGGTTCATTTATTCGATAATTTTAACGATTTAAGGCCAGCGTTACCAAAATCTGGCATTAAGTTTGATCAATTGTCAAGTCACACAAGTACATTGCACGTGCAGATTGCATTCTTCCTTCAGGTGAATTACTGAGATCTATTAGTGACATCACAGGCAAACAGGACTATCTGAATGAGGCTCCTGGAGATAGCGTTGCTCACATTCACGATGGTGGGATTACGTCGAGTGCTGAGACCCCTGCAGGAATAAAAATGTGGTGTTGGTGACGTTTGTGAAGGAAGTTGTATATTAATCTGTTTTCAGCCACAGATTAATCTGCCCCCAATAAAACAAAAGTGCAATTAAAAAAATTATTCTTCAGAAATATATCATATCATATCACAACGCTGTTAAATGTCTTATTAAAAGGTCCTCAAACAAAAGATGTGCTGAACCAGCTGAGGAAATGACTCTTGTATTAAAAGTAACTCACACTAAAGTTTACATCCAGCTCGCAGAGCAGCAGGACACATTTCAAGTGATTCCTTTTCAGTCAAGTCAATCAAGCAGCCTTTTTAATTTGACCTGTTCAACTGGACTAAAAGAATCCGCTTTAGAATAGAATAGAATAGAATAGAATTGAATAGAATTTGTATTTGTATTGCATCTTTCCCAGACGTGAATCACAAGATGCTTTACAGCACTATCAACAAACAAACAAACAAACGAAAAAAAAAAAAAAACACAACATAGGTAATGAGTATAAATTAAAATCTATCGTGGCTTCCTGATCGCTCAGCTGTTGTGTTTTGTTCTTGTCACCAGGGCAAAGAGTTTTAACTAAAAACGTATTAAACCCATCAGCAATTATCAGCAACATTTACATTTATCATGAAGTCACTGGTAAGAAGAACAGGAGGTGGAAATTGTCCATTTTACCACATATCTATAATGAAGTTACACATTTATATTGGCTGTTAAACTGAGAAGACGAGTAGCCTTCAGTTTGTGTCTATTCTACAATTTTCCAGAATAATTTCAAATTCTCCTCCAGCCAACAATTGCAAATGTTGTTTTTGGGGTTTTTTTTGGTATTTATATAAACTGTGGATGTACAATTAAAGGTTAAGCATTAAAGCAGATCGTACTTGTAAATTTATCATAAATCTAAATACATGCCCCAGAATAGTTCTGTATTTCTGTGCAACACAAATACAACAACGTGCCCAGTCTGCCAGGTTAAGGTGCAGATGAACCCCCCGAGTTAAAGCTTGTTTGGGAATCTGCTGGTGACGCAGATAAAGACACAGCTGCAGCAATAAATGTTTTTCAGCCCCTGCTCTCACACATAATGGCCTCAGATCCAGCTCTTATCTCCAACATCTAACCGTGGTCACAGAAGTTCTACAGAAACAAGATAAGACCTCCATGTTGCATTTAGGACCCGACCCCACCCTTCTCCAAACATTTTCCTTCTGCCAACATGCCAAGCTGAGCATCAGTCATTTCTGTCGCTGGGCTTTGTGTCAGGCCGACTGCTGTTTTAGTAAACCTTGTATTTAAGAATGGTTAAAAAAAAAATAAAAAGAGAGAGACTTTATTAGCACAACAAAAGGAACCTTAACCAAAGAGGAGAGATTTTTCATTTTTTAAATCTGTACCTCTTCGGTCAGAAATGCATGTTATTGATGTTTTAACAATGAGACGAAAGAATAATATTCTGTATCAAAGCAAAGCACAGAAAACGTTTGCGTTACTTGTGTCACGCATGATGTTATTCTTCGGTAAATCGATATAATTTAGCTATTTTTAGGATCTCAGTAACTCAGGCACTGACTCTTTACAAATGAGGCAGAATTGGAGTGTAAACAATCAAAACACGCCGAATCATCCGTGTTGTGAGCAACACATACAGTATTATAGCGGCATGTTACTGCAAGCATGAAAGTGTATCCGTCCATTTCATCCCGTGTCGGGTCGCAGTGCACTGGAGCCGACCGCAGCTCGCCAGGGGTGAGGACAGTTTTACCATGAAAATAAAAATACTAATGTTTGTCCAAGGGATAAAGTAACAGGCTCTTTACTTGTGACCTTTGCCAGGCGTGGATACAGCTGTTGAGCTTCAGAGCTGCTGTCGCTCTCTGTGCTGCTAACTGAGCCAACCCTCAGCTGCATCTTTATCTCAAGAGCAGCTCTGTTATCATCTTGCTTAACTCCTGTTCACTCGAGGGAGATTCAACCTGAACTAAATTGACCCTACTGGTAGGAACATAAAGAATTCCTCAGGTGACTAACAAGCCACCAGCAGGTGTGATGCACGATGGTCGCTGGTTACAATCAAAGCTAAGATTCGCTGTTTGTCCTGGTGAATTAGTTTCACCTTTTTAATGTATACTTTATGTGTGATTTGGAAAACTCTACATGTAAGAAGGCTCGAGAGTATCTATGTTTATATGTGACCAACACATTTACATTAGTATCAGTATTGATGCACTTTTTTAAACCTCATTTGATAATGTGTGTGTGTGTGTGGTTATATTTGGCCTGTGACAGACTGGTGACCTGTCTAGACTGCAGTCTGATTTTTACCCTTAGTTATTAGATGAAGACTGGTGCATTGAGGTCGCACTTCAAAACTAAACCTGATTTAAGAAAATAATAATAAAGAAAGAAAAAAAAAAAAGCAACTAATCATTTAATTTTCATCACTGATTTGTGTGTCACAGTGGCCACTCGCTGCGTTAAACATATGACAGAAGAACGGTGTTTTAGTTGTGGTCATTAATCAATTCCTACCTGACTAATTGTACTTTGTATTAATTTTAATCAACTCCCTGTGGAAACGTAATGAATGTCCTCGACGATAATCAGTCCTCACATGGTGTCACGCTGCTTAAAGTGTTAGCTGGAAATTTGGTCTAATCCCTCCACTTTGTTTTGGACTGAATATGGAAGTAAACCAGTTAAAGTTTACAAGAACATACTAAGAAATGCCAAAATAATAACTCTTTTTAACCTTAATATTGTGTGGAAAAGGTTTGATTGAAAAATGTTGTAGTAGTTTAATACTGTGCAGCATTAATACATCAGTGAAAGCATTGCCAAAGGACTTGATCATCATAGTTTTAGTGAAAAACTAAATACTAAATTGCTCACTAAATACTAAATTACTCACTGATTTAGATCATGATTTATAGAGAACATGATCATCTAATTCAAAACGTTTATTAAATAGTCAAGAACAAAACTTCGCAGTTTTTAAAAGGTGAATTTTAATGTATTTCATTTCTTTAATATGTGTGAATATGACACCGATTGTTTAAATGGAAGCAAAAGTTCTTATTTATGTGTAATTTCAAGTTGTCAACATACTTACCACCCGGTACAGCAACCACATTAGAAGCCGATACTACACATCAAGTCTGAGTTCATCTAAAAAATGTTCTGTTTCTATAAAATGCAGATGCCTGATATCAATTAACTGATCAAAATAAAACTCGCAATATTCAGCTGCCAGTTGTAGAATCTATTATGATTTGAAGCATCGTTATCAGTTATAGCCAAGGCCCCCGCCGATATGCTGAGTGTTTCCAAATGTACATTCGTCTTCAACCTGAAGTGAACCCAGCAGCACCTCCGCAGCGGGCGGATGACGCACGTCGTACATTGTTGACATACCAGCGGCGGACCAGTCCCCCGGGGCCCATCGGATGACTCTAATAACTTTAGCATGTGCTACCGTTTGTTTTCATCGCACCAGTCGCTGATTGTTGCGTGGGCATTCACACTTCCGCAGGATGCAACAGGTGACCCATCCTCACATATCTGAACTTTCGGAAGATGGACTTTTGTCGTTGGCACGTTGTCAGTGAGGAAGTTCTGTAAGAGTTGGGGGGGGGGAAAAGGAGCAAATGGTGCATTCGAGAGTGATAAGGAAGTGGGAAAGTTACGACCTTTGAATGGGGAAAATACATCGGAATGATGTGATATTTCTACTATCTAACTGGTGAAGTGGGAAGTTTCAGAAATCTCAGAGAAGTAAACATGACAACGCTTTACCGTCTACTTCTGTAATTGTATCTTCGAATGAAGCGCTTTGCTACAACATGAAAGAAATAGCCACACTTCAAGAAACTAGCCGTTGTAGTTTGTTAGGAGTAGAAGAATAAGTGAGTAACGTAAATAATATTGATGTTAAATGGACGATAGCATTGTTTGTAATTTTTCTGCAGATTATGTGTAGACTGCCTTGACAGCTTGTTGTTATCGTCACGCTACCAACGTGGAAGTGGGACTTTTTCCGGACTGGATCTCTTTTAGAAATTATAATTCACATTGAAAATTTCATATACAGTATTTCTTCCACAGAAAGTGTGAGCTCTTGTGTTTTGTGGTGCTTTTGATCACATTGAATGTGATAAATGTAGTTGAACATGACAGGCTTGTGTGTTCTTCACAGTTTGGCCTCTTTCTGGTTAAAAACTGCAGAACAAACGTGTTTTTAATGCACACAGTGGGGAGGCATCTTCATTTTTTTGCATACTAATTGCACAACCTGGCATACTTTAAATGTGTCATTAGGTTTTTAGGATCGGGATGCTAATTAATACACTGACTTGGTCAATTTTAGGCGTAAAAGTATTCATTTTAAAGTAGGAATTTGCTGTAATTTTGTTTTTAACATACCATTTTGATACATTCCTGAATTGAGGGTGTATATAATTAAAAATAGGATTTTCCCCAGGATAGTTCTTGATGATGATTAATTGAGATTTCTGACTTAGCACATTTTATTTAACCTAAATCATAGGTATTTGGTTCATTGGGGGGGAGGTGTAATACAATTTTTTTTTTTTTTTAAATGAAGAAAGCTCTCTACTTTCATATTTCGTTGGTTACATGACAGTAACAAAGTTCTGTTAGACGTCAATCCTAATAATTATCCCTCTTTATACTTCATCCTCCGTCTTCCTACATTGCTGCTTCAATAACTACATCAGCCACGAGAGGGCAGCACGCATGCATTTTACCCTCAGTCTTAAAAAGCTGGCACATAACACAACAACTATATGAGTGAGGGAAAACGTCTTTTAAAAGACCGTGTAGGTATTGATGTGGACGGATGACAGACAAACTCTCTGGTCAGAAAATCAAACACATCATCGTTAAAGAGCAGAAATAATGGAGCTGAAGTAGCACTCTTCACTCCTTAGCTCTGGCTGTAGCTTGACCACTCCATTTTCAGATGACCCTGCTCCATTCGGTGATTACAGGTAATGCTCAGACTGCCTGAAGCGCATTACACGGACAATACAAAACCAAGACAATATAATTCTGCTTTTTCACTGATCAATAAGAATTAGAGGGTCATTGATTTTAGGGAAACCTTTACTTGAGAGGTTGTTTTTTGTTCTTCTGGTGTTATCAAAGTACGACGTATCACATATAATAATTCTATCTTTCATGTCATTCTAAAAAGGTTAGGCCAATGTGTAAAAGTCAAAAACAAAAGAGATACATCACTTGCAGGTATGACAAACATGCATTTTATTCGTTAAGTGAAAAGATAACTTGTAAAAAATGTTAACAAAAAAAAAAAAGGACAGGTAAGTAAAAGTTAATAAATTCACATTATTTAATTTGTTAATTATTATCACTGTATCCAAATTTGTCACAAGAAGGACGCGCAAGGATAAAACGATGAAGGGGCATTTCCCAGTTTCACTGTAATGTCACTCAGCACATACGGAAAATCTTAAGAAGGAAAAGTGTCTTTTCAGATTCAATTGTGACCGAGCTCTGCAAACCATTACATCACTAAAAAAAACAAAAAATGTCTTATACTTTGTCCCAATTCAAATTAGAGCTATAATTTAATATAGCATGAAATCAACAATCATTGAAAGATTCTCACACTTTTACTTTAACTATTGACAAAAGTTCAAATTGAATCTAAGAAATCATTGCATATTGCTTGAATACTGCCAATAAAACCCCAAAGTTTTCATTCTCATTTTCATTCTCATCTAAATCACATAATAAACAAAGCTGTTTCCCTTTCTGTATTTACAAGTAATTAAAGGGTTGCTAAAATAAAGTTCAAATGGGTTATTTCAGCTTATTGCATCCAGAAGCCTGTTCCACGCCTCAGCGTTGAGTCATGAAAAGACGCTTTATTGTGATTTCGCTCTGTAATTCAAACACAAACCGGTGTCATTACAGAGCTGAGAAATAAACTAACAAAGGTCTGACCTCAGGTTTTTTCCACACATCTGCTAGCGGCATTACTGTGCACCTTAAAACGGGAACAAAGCCTTGATGTCATATTCCTGGGTGCTTAACTGTACGTTGTGACTCAACACCATCAGCTGCACCCTCATCCACCTGCTGGGGAGAGACCACGTCTTGTCCCTGCGCTGATATTCGCTATTTCAATACCCAGACCGACTTAAACCACTGATGTGGCTCATTAATTATCCAAACCAGTGATTCTCAAACTGTCGTGCACAAACCGAAGTCTTATTGAGTCCATTTCAACAGCGCTTTGAAGGTTCAATAAATATAAAACATTTACACCGAAGTAGGTCAAAGACCGTCATTCTAATTTTAATCTAGAGCCACTATAGATATTGATTGTTTATTTAAGGGTAAAGGTGAAAAACTAAAAATGCAATAATGTAGTAATTAGAATTTTCAGTGTAATAAAGCCCATTATGTAAAAACTTACTCATTGTCTGAAAGGTTATTAAAGGAATTATCATAATACATGCATAGAATGGTTTTTCTTGGAAATAAAACTTTGCTTTTGCAGATTTTGTGCAGTTTGCTCATTAAAAAGAAGTAAAGTGCATGTAATAGTTGGCATACTCCATCGATTCATTGATGAAATATGCTGCACTCTAGTTTGTTTTTTAAATTTTTAATTACTATTTTAATACGCAAGTTATTAATTTTCTGTTCAAAATGGCGAAAATTACTATGTTGTGACAGTCTTTTAGATTATTGAGAATTATTTAATTGTTGGTTGTTACTTGCCTGCAGGGATCAAAAGGTCAGATGACAGAAAGAACAGATGTTATAACCCCTGTTTGACCTGCATCTAATATCTTGGGAATCACTGTTTCTTAGTGACGTGATAATCTAATCGTCCTACAGCTTTCTAATCAGACAATATAATTCACAATCTAGTAGATCCCTCTTTTTTTTTTCTTTTTTTTTTTTTAATAGCTGCTTGTGTCAGGGAGACAATTTCCTGTCTGAAGTGATTTACTGAAGGAAGGTGGCCAACTTGGATGCACATGTATGTTGAAATCCGTCAGGACCAGAGATGGAGACAGTTCACGGGAATTGAAAAAAAATGGTTTGTGGAAATTTGATCAATTACTTCTTCATCCTCCCCCAAAGACAAACATTCAGTTTGGGACCAGACATAGGAACTTCTAATGGTGGATGACATCAAGATGTGTGTTTGTGAGGAGACGGGAAAAGATGTCGTGGGAGTGTAATAATCCCACCATGAAACATGGAGTTAAGACACCTGCCACCAATCGACTCCACCCCGACCAGACAAGAAGTCACTCATCAGACGCATGCTCCGCCCACAACGTCTTTCATTAGAAGGATTCAGACGGCAGCAGGATGGTGAACTCAATCGCATCCCAGGAAGTACTTTAGGACTATGGAGCGCCGACTGTCGCGTATATTTCTATATAGGTGTCCCATCTCAACTGCTGGAAACATTCATGGAGGCACTTGAACACTGAGACGCACTCATAGGACAAGCAGATCCTCGGAGCATTGCGTCATCAGTCTGGGATAACATGAGTTTTCAAGTTTTGCGCAAACATTAAGAAGACTGGGGGCCGTTGTCATTATGGAACGGAGACTAAGATCCAGCTACTTTGCAGAGGAACAACTTTTGACTAATGCAAACAAATGTGTTCTTCATTAGGCCTTTTATGCTTTACCACCATAATTTGTAGGCCCAGCCATCGTTGAGAATAACGTAGTTCTTTATAACATGCAACTGTAATGTAGCTACTTAAGAGCGACACCACGTCAGTAATTGAAAGCCAATTAGAAAACAATCCCAAAGCTGAAATGACTGAACTTTCATCGGATTCGTTACT
>OMNM01065308.1:3965-15212 GCA_900302745.1 Parablennius parvicornis | reverse complement strand
TTTAGAGTGTGTTTTCAAATATGCATTGGGTTCAAAGATGTACTTTGTTTTCCTGCTGGTTTTTGGCCATTTGAAAAGACTTTCATACAACTTTTTGCTGTAACTAAGAACCAAGTGCTGCAGGGAATCATTAATCCATCAGATAAACGTGATGAATCTCAAACTTTTCAAAGACCCTGCCCACACAAGCCAGAAATATGTTTCCTTCCCGTCGTTTTTAAAAGGTTTCCCATCCACATGACAACATGCAGGAAACATCTGTATTCCCGTGAGACCATGAAAATAATGTAGTACATATGCCAGGCCTATAGGTGGCGTTGTAACTCTGCCACAAAAACGGGGAAGAAGAAACGAAGCAGGAAAAAGAGATAGTCCGTTATTGTGTTAAGTGACGTCACAGAAAGGTGGGGTGATGACATCATCGTTCTCAGCTAATGTGCATCTTGTCCATCCACACGTCAAAGTCGAGGCAGCGTTTTTAAATTTCTTCCGTCTGGAACGCGTTCTCATAACAACTGTGTTTTCAGGCTCCTAAAACGCAGCGCCGTGTGGATGATCGGTTAAAAATGATACGGTAACATGTAACAGGGTTGTCATGTGGACGGGCCCTAAATGTCTCCTGTAAGTACATTAATAATAGAGTCCCACTTTAAAATTAAAATATATGTCCAACTTAGATTATTTATTTTATTTATTTATATGAATATTATTATTTATTTTTAATGGACGATGTGTTACATTTAATAAAACCAAGATGCAAAGATTTGCATATCTAATAAACCAAGTGTGATTAAATCACACAGACAATTTACATTTCCATGCAAAATATTGTCCCACTTTGAATTTAATAAATACAACATTACCCCCTCTGAAAGTAGAAATATATCAATTGTGTGGAGACGCGTCAGTGGATCACATGGTCCAAGTGAAGGTTGTTTTCCTCTGTGATTCCATCTGGGACTCCTCTGCATTCACTCTTCTCCTCCACCGTCCCTTCAGATGGTTCACAAGACAGCTCCAGTCAGCAGTGGGGGTCCTGACGCACCCCGGCACTCAGGCACTCAGGGTCACTGTTCACTTCCTGTGTGATCCTCCTCACATCTTTAAATGCAGCGTCAGCGCTGTATTAATGCAAATCTTCACAAACAGCTTCCTGCTGCCAAAAGAACAAAGTAAGCCAGCGGTTAAGTCCTGGTGCTGTCTGTGTGGCATCATTTAAATAATGGATGAGGAAGTCTGCTGAACCAGCACTGGGTCAAGTTACTGATGGTTTGGGGAGGCCAGTGTGTCTGAGCCTTTAAAGTTGACCTGAGCGAGAGGGAAAAGTGGAACCAACACCAGAGTCAATGCAACTGTACATTCAGGTTGTTTTTTTTTGTTTTGTTTTTGTTTTGTTTTTTGTAAGAATGACAGATATGTAGCCATACAGTTGGTTTGTGCCAAATATGATCACAATAGACTAGAGGTTCTGCAATTAATTAAATTCAATCAAAATCTTTAAAATTTAGATTTCATTGTTTGATAGGTGTTCATTTGTTTTGCAATTCAAAATGATCAAAAAATGGACCTGCATATCTTTATACAACAATTTAGTATTTAATTTTATCTGAATATATTTGACCTATAATGTCGAGATCTGTATGTGTCACTGGAGGAATTTCACTTACAGTGTATGATGCTTTAAGACCAATTGTACAGTGGAAATTTGTAACAGTATATAAGTGAAGCCTGTTTACTATTTAACTAAAACAGTAGTAATAACCTAATGAGTAGCTGGTGGCTACATGGTTAGCATTGAGCCGATACAAAGACTTGATTTGTCTGTTACCTGTGAATTCTTTGTTGATATTTTGGACTCAGCCATGCACTTCTAAAGTGAAACTTTCCTGTTTTATCCTCTCATCCATTAGCTGCTACTTTTATTTTTATTTTAGCTTTTTTGCACGTGGAGTTTTGTTGTCTTATGTACCGTGATGAAGTGAAAGGCTTTCTGATTTGGGATTTTTCTTTTTTCACACTATGTTCTTTCAGCTTGGTTGAACTGCCCCCGATGAATAAACTATAGACGGTAAAATCTAGAAATCATGGTGTTCACTGGCGGAAGTTGGCCTCACGCCGGCTCTCTGAGCCTCGACCTCACCACTCGTAGAGTTAGGAACAGGCTCGGTTAAATGCAGAGACGTTATTTCCCCAAGGGGATCAATGGTCGTCCTATTAGTAACATGTTAGTGGTTCATCCCTGGTTCCAGAGGCTTGCAGACCCTCAGGCCATCCTTATATTTTACTGGAGTACTATAGGTGCACATAAAAGCCACAAAAGATTGATGAGCAGGTTTCCATGCACCGTGAATCAGGTCAACATTACACTTACTAACAATACTACCAATAAGCTAGACATCATTTAACTGTTTGTATGAAAACAACACCGCTGACATCAACAACATCGAGAATTCACAAACAAAGGGAACATTTCCATAAAAAACACACAATTCTCACTGTTTCTTCCCCATCCTATTTTTTTTGTTTTTCTTTTCCTCCTTGCCTCTGTCTTTCTCCTCTCTAATGTGCTGCGTTCCGCTCCTTTCCTTTAATACATCAATATACTATTGTGCAGTGGCTCCCATTTTCTGACGCAAATTATCTTCCCAAATGGGGATGTAAGGCGCTCTGCTTTCCTGCGCAATCCTTTATTGATCGCTCGTTCTCATCAAAGTGGAATGGTCGCGTGAGAGAGAGAGAGAGAGACAGAGAGAGAGAGAGCAGAGAGAGACAGAGAGAGAGACAGACAGACAGAGAGAAAGAGAGACAGAGAGAGAGAAAGAGAGAAAGAGAGACAGAGAGAGAGAGAGAGAGAGAGAGAGAGAGACAGCGAGAGAGAGAGAGAGAGAGAGAGAGAGAGAGAGAGAGAGAGAGAGAGAGAGAGAGAGAGAGAGAGAGAGAGGGAGACAGACAGAGAGAGAGAGAGACAGAGAGAGAGAGAAGGAGACAGAGAAAGACGGAGGCAGGCAGTTAAACGATTTGGGATAACGTCTCATCAGTATTTCGCATCGTGATTTAACAAACACTTTCGTTTCTTGGAAACTATCACCTTCCACCTGCAGCCTTTACTAGTTTGTTTTATTGCAAATGATTTTACCCGCTGATCTACAAACACATGATGAACCGGTTTCAAAAGGCACAGACTGAAAAAAAAGACAAACCCAAAATCCAAAACCCAGCATGTGGTTCAAAACCTGTTGTTCTTGTTCTCCATATTTTCTTTTGTGTTTCATTGTAAAAATACTTTGGAGATATTTAATTGAAAACTGCATATATTTATTTTAATGTTGTGGTTGACGTTCAGCCAATCACAGTGACAGAGACGTCTGGAACAGACGTAACAACTGACCTGTTTCAGGGTGACGGCTCATCTTGGTGACGTGTTGTATTTCATCACACTAACGATTTATTGTACAAACAACAATCCTGTTTAACTGCATTATAAACAGACACAATCATAAACAACTCAAACATTTTCAAATGTAGGGAATCACATTGTGCATTGTACATTAATATATCAGTATTCCCTCCTGTGCTAATTTGAAACACTCATTACTCTAAATTAATGAAATCAAATACACTCACTAGACAGTGTGTATTCTTTTGACACAATTTTTCACACGACACTCAGGTTGTGAAATTGATTATTAATCTCAATGTGGTTCTCCAGACTACATAAAGTCTAATAAAAGGTTATAGTAGATTTGGTTCTGCACTCACAATAAGTGAAGATTACACCTGTTTTAATACATGAAAACTTTCATTCGATCAGCTCCAACGTTGTGAAAAACACTGTTGATTGAGGAAATGTGACTCTTGGTTGAACTGTTCTGCATCATGCAACCCTTCTCATAACTATCAAGATTTTTAATTAAAACTAAGGCCTCTTTTACATAACATCATTTTCAAGTTAAAATGCAGAACTTTGGCTCAGAGGTGGAACTTTTAGAAAGCGCTCTGACTCTAAGTTTGTGTAAATGGCCAAAAACTTAACTTTTTGAAAACACTAGGGTCATAGCAATCCAAAATGGTCGTCTGTCAATATGAATGTCTGTGTACGCTCATCATTAATGTTTATATCACACTGTTGTCTGCACACGCGTGTGATTTCATTACAAAAACAAACAACAGCACCCACTAGTGGCCCTACTTGAAAACATCGCCCACAAACCTTGTTTGAAATGAAATTGCGAAAACAATGCGTTTTCACTTGAAACGTTGTCGTGTTGATGGGGTCTAAGAAGACACTCAGATTTAGCTACTAATAGTTACTATAAATCTATGGTAGAACCGTCAGTGCAGGACACTGAGCACCATCAGTAAGACTTTCTCATTTATCCACCACAACTCCGGGAGGCTTGAACATCGTCCTTTTAAATCATACGTGTGATTTGGTGCTCCCACCATAGTGATGGAGACTAGTGCTCCTTCACATGTTCAGCCCATCCGTTTGAAACCCCTGTGCTTCCTACCCATGATTTGTCGCGGGTGACTGAGAAGGTGATTAACTATATGGTTCTGTTTGGTGACCACAGTCAGACTGCACAGCTGGAGAAAAGCCATCGATCTGACATTCATATGATAGGTTGCTGTTATTTCTACCTGTGGAAGACTCAGAAGTTAAAGTTAAATGCTACTAGAATCCACATGGAAAAATGACAAATGTTGGACCCAGTTTTAGTTGTTTATGTACATCTCTAATATGTTGTCTATATTAACATCAGTCAAATATTGATATTTTTTCTTAGGCCGCCATGTTGCCATCTTTGATATCCCAGAAACCCTTGTTTCCCAAGGTTTCCCAAGATGTTGTCAGTCAGGAAACATAAACAAACTTTGATGGACACAAATTTCGATTTGTTTGTCAACAAATCAACTTTGGTTTGATTGATTTGGGAAAGTTGGAAATGAGTGTTTTTGTATTTTGGTTCATTCTCTGTGCAGACGTGTGACATTTAATGGGAAGTACAGTATATTTTGAAGATTTTTTCTGGTTGAGTAACTTCATCTGTAACTGTAAAATGCATACACTTAAAGTACTAATTCAATCCTTGAAGTTCCTCATGATTTACAATCAACAGCCACAAGATTATGACCACCTGCCAAGTGGACTCCGACTCCAGTAAAGTCCAGGCTGCAGTCGGAGGTGTGAACACAACTTGATCGCTCAGTGTCGGACTGGTCAACAAAACCAGTAATCACAGACTTCATCTCTGTTTCATGATCTTTCTTTAAAAGGAACCTGCTTACCCTTCATTGGGAACAAACAGTTTCGGTCTCTTGTGATAATCAACCCGACAATAAAGCCTCCACTGGTCCAAACCTGCTGCTGCCTTCATCCCCAGAGGAGACAGAACCAGCCGATCAGATTCCTCCATCCTGCAGCAAGAGACTCGTCTAACACCGTGACGCTCTTTCGACAAATTGAATTTGTTGTGTTACGTTTCATACAGCTAGTGGTACATACCACCTGCGACCACTAGATGTCACTGCACAACATGAAGCAGTCTAGAGTAGAAGAGAAACTTGTGAGGGCGGAGAAAAGCAGAGAAACTGGACTGAAGTTTCCGTAATCATGTCTCTCATTACTTTGGTTGATGAAAACAGTTTTGGAGCTGCTGTCTCAAATTAGAGTCGGCCAAAGCTCGTCAAAACCCCACTGAACTGCTGACATGAGGAGGAGCACCTCATTTGCAACATGAAAGATGTGCCACCGTAAATAACAGTGTTTCTGATTAGCTGATTGGCTGAGAGCAGAAAAGAGGAGGCTGGACATCTCGAGTTACTGCTTCTAAGAAACTTCAACGACACAAACACGGTGGAATAAAGAGACCAGCAACACGAGAAACTAGCGTATATTTAGTGTTTATTTCCCTAAGAAACGTTTCAGCTTTTTATTCTCTTCCAGCACGACATGACTTTTCTGAATCTCCGTGCTTGGTCGAAGACGCTCTGTTGGTTTGTCTTTGGTGTCACGGTCTGAAACTAGTGAGTCATTAACATTTTAGTCTGAACTAAATCCACTCATCGGACAGGAAGCTGTTCTACGACTCTCTGCAGCGTCTGATCTCTGTGAGATGGTCTTCTCTACTGCTGCTGCTCTAAAAACAAAGTACACATCCCAGATTAAACGTTGAGCAAGAGTTAAGAGCAGCAGTATCCAGTTTGAAGCCCGGATTTGAAAGGATGTGCAGTGTGAAAAAGGCTCACAGCAGCCCCTAAATACAGACTCTGCTTCCAAAATATTTGCACAATGTCTTTGATTTTTGTTGTTTTACTGATTTACTGTTCATCTGGCAGAGTGATGTCGTTGAAAGTCTTCATATAAAACAGACAAATGCAGTGAAGTACGTCTGAAAGAATTGTGAAGCTTAATTGAGTTTAAGGCTTTTTTAAAAATGTCTTCTGGATATGTTCAAGGAAACTAAATGTAAATGTTAAGAACTTTTCTTCACTTTTGATAATCTAAAATCTAAATATTGTTGCAAATTTTGCACAAAAAAATGTTAAAAAGTCATATAACTTTTTTGAAAATGAATAAGCTGATAAAGTGACCAATGTTGACAGTTCAAAAACCTTTTGAATGTTACTGTGTTAAGTCTAAAAATGCACATCCCAGTGAATCTGTCTTGTTTGTATGTTATAAATTGAGGTTAAAAAACCGAACTTGGAAATTGTTTTAAGTGGTTGTAAATGTTAACTGAGTGAGAATGAACTTCATTCATCTGTTTTGTTTTGATTGTATTCAGAATTTTGGAGCCAACAATTCATACAGTGGTTTGTGTACATAAGAAAAGTAGAAATACAGTTAATCTACATCCAAAAGCTTTTTCCTGTTGAGTGTGTGTCTTTAGAAGTCTCAGTCTATATGTTGAAAATACATGTTTCCACTTTTCCAGGGCTAATGACAGACGACTTAAAAGTTACTCTACCAGGAAAAACTTTAAAATCGACTTCTGATAAAAGGTCTCACTTCTGCACAAAGAATAAACTAATAAACAAAACTAAACCATAACCACTCATTTCCCTAATCGATCACACCAAGTTCGATATGTTTACAAACAAATGAGAATTTGTAGCCATCAAACTGTTTATGTTTCCTGACTGACATCATCTTGGGAAACCTGCAGAAAGGGATTCTGGGATGTCAATGATGGCATTGCAGCAGCCCAAGTGAAAATATCAACATTTCACAGATTCAGCCTTGAAGGAAATCCAGACGTTCTCAAATAAAGAGTCTTCGAGCCACGAGAATAATCTGAAATGTTGTAAAACTGATCCTTGATTGATTTTTCAGTGCAAATCGAAATCTTGCAAGATCCAGTGTACCAACAAGATCATGGCTCAGGAATCTTCCATGACGCTAAGATCTCAAGAAACCGGGTATGTTTTGTGAAATGTAAAGGCTGGAGATACGTGTTTGTAATGAGTGTCATGATGAATTTCCATCAGAAAGGTATTGACAACCTGTTAGAGATGTAGGTCTACAACTAAAACGGGCTCCTAAATGTTTTCATTTTTCCCGTGTGGATTCTGGTCGAGTAACTTTAGTATAATCCAGCAATCAAACCATGAAACGCTTCATGCAGCAGCCTCAGCTCGTCCTCTGATTCACATTCAGTGCACAATAAACACATTAGTGGTGCACAGGTATCGGCTGATCTCTGGGTTCAGGTCAGACTTTAAATTCTGACTTCTGCATAAAAGGCAGATAAATATTTCACATTGAACTCATATATGTTCAGAGCACAAACATCCAGCAGCAGGAAACTCATAATAACCAGGGATTTGCTGTAAAAGTAACTTTCTTTCCGTCTCAGACTGAAAATATGAGTCATGAATGCCGAAAACACACACCGAATATATCTGCAAAGTGTGAATTAAAAACAAATGCAACAACAAGCAAATCATCAAAACCAGCGTTATTATTGTTTTTTCTTGGAGTGTCTTAAGAAAGGCCACAGAAACACACAGTCCGAAGAGTGAAGACAAAATTCAACAGGTCAAAAGTTCGGTGAGTGAAACAAGAAGCTCATTAGAAAAGGCCGAGTTTCCACTATTGTTCCGGCAGCAGCTCGTTAAACCTGCTCCACAACATCAGGGGGCCAAGCAGAGATTTTAAAGAGTAAACAAGGAAGAAATGATTTGTTTTGTTCTATTTTTTCAAAAAATGACTGTACCTGCTGAACAGGTTTGGGGTTTATTTTGCTAAGATTGTTATTACTGTTATTCAACTAGTCGTTTGTATTTTCAAAAAAAAAATTTTTAATCCTTTGTTTTCCTAAGTAAGTTATTAAGAACATATTTTAAGAAGAAATAAGAAAAACACAAGAGAACTGCAGTTTATTAAAACAATTTCAGTAAAACAGCTCAAAACAAACACATTGAGATTAATTAATGCTTAATGAGTAATAATATCCAATCAATGACTAAATTAGTTGATGACTATTTTAATAATATATTTTAATTGATATCAGTTAGATATTTCAGCCCTGCTTCCATCTCATTGTGAAAGAGTTGTGGGTTCAACTCCAAACCTTTTGCGTCTCCTGTGCAGGTGGAAGCTGCCTTCACATGCTGGTATCATCATGGTGAAATAAACAAATGCGGTCAGTGTAGTAAAAACTATGTGAGTCCAAAACCTTTTTAAATATTTGCCAGCATTCAAACGTGTCACACACACGTCAGGTGGATTCATCCAGGGAGTGTTTAGGTGGGTGTGTGTGTTCTGAAGCTGTCAAAAGAAGATCTGTGAGTGTTAAAGAAAACCTTAATAATAAACTTTGTTATCTGGAGCAGACCTGGGAATCCACAGACTCCCTCACCTCTCGTCTTATCACAGACCGCGACCTTTAACCGCCATGCAAGGCGCTCGATCTCTCCGCTGGGAGCAGTTTGCTCAAGGACACATCGACATCTGGACAGGGGTAAATGGGGAATCGAACCTGAGACTTTCCCTGGAGAGACGGCCACTCTACCCACCGATCCACAGCCTAAATCTTCTCAGTTTCAGAGGCTGGTCTGATGTCTTTATGGGCTGATTTCACTGTGGAGCCTTTCTACTTGAATATCCAGTATTTATTCTACGTTAATCGTCTCACTCTGTGTGCACGCTGTACATTGACAGAATTAGTGATTCCTCACTGGCATTAAACTAATGATTAATAGAAATACTTGTAGTCTCTATTCTATTTCATTTTCAGGTTTAAATAATTGCCTCATGGTGGCTTTCTGTCGCAGCCCTCTGTGTTCTGTGCAGTTATGAGTTCACTTCAGAGTGAGTTAGTGGTTTTACAAACATTCGGGACAGTGGAATCAATAACTACAGCCACAGATAAGTGTCTGTCTGAGCTCCATGTCTGAGTCTCCTGGTCCCGATCGGATCATTATTCACCCGATCTGTCCCGGGATGACTCTGTCTCCGCCTCCTGTCTGTCCTCGCGGTGAAATGACTCACGTTCCCTAAAATCACCCACATAAACAATGTGAAAATAGTCATTTGATGGAAATTAAAAAGGAATGAAAACACAGAGGGGGAGCTGTTCATTCTGACCCGTCACTGCAGGACCTGAAGGAGTTTCCTCTAATTAGTTTGCACTGTGGTGAGATACTTCAACAGGAAGGCTTTCGTACTCGAGTAAATGTTTCTGGATAAATATTACAAGAATTGCACTCAAAAAGAGTTTTCATTTGTGAAATAGAATGTTTGAACCAGGGATGTCTCTGGTTACTAATTTCACTCTAAATTGAATTGAACAGTTTGACAGTTGTAAATAAATATATTGGATTTCAAATGCAGCTGAAGTGCGTGTAGTATACCTGGAGGTTAGCCATTAGCATTTAGCATTCCTGCACCATCTTTAACTAATGTTTAGCTAATTAGAAACTAATGTTTCAGATCGATATCCAAATCTCAATACTGAAATATGTTTTTCAAAGCCCTTTTTAAAAGTTTTCTTCCGTCCAATGTCTTTTTCTGCTTTAACTTTCATTATTTCATGTCTTTTTTATTTCTTTCAAGTTTCTTCAAGTCTCATGTTGGAGCAGACTTTTCTATTTTCCTGCTGAAACGGAATAATCATTTTGTAAATGAAAAACAATGACTTATTTACAACCATTAACTCAATATGTAGCTTTATTTTATCAAGAAAACCCCCCAAAAGTATGACTTTTGTTCCCAACATGTCAAACTGATGACTTGTTTTTGTGAAATATGCATTTTGACATGTCGACAAGAAACAACGTCATCACTTCATTTACAATATTACACATTCACACACAAATTCATGAAAATACACATCAATAAATACAGTTATTACATAATATAATTGATTATATTTTAGCAAATTATCAGCTCTGGTTATTATTATCAAATATGAATTATATTTTTCTTTTTCTAAACTATTTGACAAATATATTTGGATCATATCTAAATCTAATCTAAATCTAAATGTAAATACCTGGGATTCTAAATCCTGAAGGAGATGCAAAACAGCCCATTTGAATAATTATTATGTTTAATGTGCACCAAAAAAACTATTTTAAAGGACACCTAAACATGGGTACTAACCTTTAGCTACTTGCAATTACTGAGTACAGGTACGAGTACTTATTAAATGTCATCAACACTAATTTATAACCCACGCGCAAATTACAAACAAAGGCTATGGGAACCACCTCTGCAGAGCGTCTGCATTGACGCTAGGCAGATCTCTAACAGCTTTGAAGGGTCCAGTTCACTACTGCCATCACTACAGTACACATATCGCAGTGTGTAGCATCTATCTACTTACTGCACTATGTGCATTGAAGGCCAGTGATTCCCAGCCACTGATTTTCATTACATTTTATTATATACACTTTTTGTGACATGACGTGCTGGGCAATTTTTCTACTAACTAACTAACTATGTGCCATAGCTCAAAAAGGATGAAGAATGTAGCGTTGTTGGTGTTCATTCCCTGAAATTCTTTAGCATGTAGCATGTAACAACTCTATTGTGTGAGTCTCAAAAGTCTTGAGCACGTAGCATTTGGCATCACTGGTGTGTCAGCCCTGAAACGCTTTAGCATGTAGCATTTAGCATGCAGCACGAAATAAAGTACAATCTTTGTCAGCAGTTAAACTCATGAGCAACATCGTTCTAACTCTGCTGGTCCAAATGTCTCTGGTGATTAAGTTGCTGCTGTTGTAACAAACTTTCTCCTC
>OMNM01065305.1:28044-39414 GCA_900302745.1 Parablennius parvicornis | reverse complement strand
TGTAGCCTGCTGCTCACTCCCTCCTCCCCCGGGAGCCGGCGAGCTGCGCCGACCCTCCGCCCTCCATCATGCAGCAAACATGATGCCTTGCAGGGGAAACACAAAGCAAAGCGTCCTGCACTCGTGCACCTGCTAAAATAAGATATGGAGGGGAATGTGTGTGTTGTGCTGGGGGTTGCGTCCGGCAGTAGAAAACCAAATCCTCCACTCGTGGCTCCAGCGGCCGGCTCGTCTTGACCTGATCTCACGGTTATGGGGAAGAGGTAAACTGGGCCGTGTTTACAGTGTGGTCTGCTGATTCTTTGTTGGAAAAGCGCTGCCTCCAGTGCATTTTGTGCTGATGGGATGGAAAAAGTTGCGCAGTGCACACTTCCACGCCTTATTTCCATAACAATTTTGACTGCTGTGGTGGTGAAGACACTGTGTGTCATCGGCATTGGTTCTAAGTCTGGAGGGATTACAAAGTTTAATGTCTGCAGGTTGCAGAACAAACAAATATAGAAACACCTGGTTAGTGTCCTTCATCTCTAGTATTGTCTTTTCATCTACTGCACAGCTTCTGTTCTTTGGGACAGATTGACACGTTCAGTATGACACCAGATCTTTTACCATACAAGTCATTTTCATTACATGAAATAAATCCAGTCATAACATGCTACCTTTTCAAAACAGGTCAAATTGAGCTTCCCTGCGTGAATGTTTTGACTCAACAACTCTTTTGTTTTCAACGTTTTATTGTAGTTGTTACCAACATATTAGAATATTCACATATTTGTTTAATTGTAGGGTATAATTTACATTAATCACATGAGATTTTCCATAAGACAATAGATGCTCTACATTTTCATTAATATTTTTTCTTGCAAAGAACATACTGTGGAACCATACAGGTCATTTTCAAGCAATTACATGAAATAAGTGATGGCCTTTTAAATTTTTTTAATTTCCACTGCTACAAAACCAAGCTTTTCTACAGGATTCACTTTCTGTCTCACATCAGGTTTTATGATATTTTCCCAGTATGTTCTGTTCGGTGTGAGACGAGTCCAAATGGCTCTTTGAGTCTCGAAGGTTGCCGACCCCTGTCCTATTTACTGACTTTACTGATACTTGATGTCAGCATGGGAAATGAAAGGGTGCAAACATTTTCATGTAATCTTGATGTAGGTTTCTGACCTGCATTATGACCATCACACATACCAAAATTAGAGATTAGTATCTGCAGCGTGTGTCTTTCGACCCTATTGTTGGTTGTGTTTGGTCATTAGTTTATACTGCCCTGTTTGTCTGACAGTGACTCTTTTCTAAACTTCAAACATATTAGAATTCTCTGCTGCGCCTGTTGTCTCCTATAGCATTGATCTGGCAAAATCAACAAATCAAAAATGCATGAGCCTGGTAACGATTTCATCAGAAAGTATCAGGCGTGTGGCAGAGTCCTATTACTCTGGGATGATGCTCGAAAGGGTTTAGTAGACCTAACAAATCAAGTCTTCAGCCCTCATTCCCCACGTGCTGGAGTCCCTCGAGAGGAGGTGGTGCGGTGTCCGTCCTCAGCCTCAGCAGTTCTCCTGCGGGTCTGTCTCCTTATCTTTTCATTCATATAAAAGGTTGAAGACTTGCTTGTTTACGTTTCTGGAATCATTGTACTCTGCTTTATACCTCCGTGTTCTGAAAAAAAGAAGGAACCTTTTTAAAACACACCTCATAGAGCTATTTGTATAGATGTGGGATGGTGGGGCCTTTACCAACCCTGATGTGATATTTAAGAAATTATGGAAATCACCATATGTAAAGAAAACTGGCCCGTGCTTCAGTGTGGGCTGGTGAGCTTTGGCATGTCCATCAATGTTTGGAAAAATTAGTAATCGGAGCCATTTTTAAAAAGTGAACTGGGAGGCTCCAGGGATAAAAAGTTAGAAAGCTTTGCTCTATACCAGTGAGTCCTTTGAATATGTGTCTCGAAAGCCTTGTTTCCACTGCACAGAATGTGACAGGACAGAATGGGACAAGACCAATGTGGAAATTGGAAAAAATACAATGTGAAAAAGAAAACAAAAAACAATTAACAAAACAACCAGTGTGCGCACAGCGGAGTATTTAAACAACAACCGGAGAGTCAAATGGCTGATGAGATATTCAAATATTACGGGCTTGTCATCAGTGACATAAATCATTGACCAATCAGTGAGTGTTACTGGTCCAGTTCTGCTGTGCTAGGTACCCCAATAGAAGGGTGATGAAAAATGGTAATGGTTGGATACGGTTCTTTTGTTACTATTCACAACTTTTGTCAGTGGATACGCATGAAAACCTGTACCGTACCGTATCGTACTGTACCGTTCGTACCTCAACGTAATGGCACATGCTGCACAGTGGCTTAAGGGCCCAATCACACAATGTTTTCAAGTGAAAATGCAGAACTTTCATCGGATTTGTGTCCGTTTACACAACGAAGGTATTGTCTAAACTAATTAGAACTTTATGTGGAAAGCAGAGATGCTGCTGTTGTGCATGTGCACAATGGTGCCACCAGTCCATATTGTCCTGAACCTGGTAGTTTTTTTTTTTGACAGTCACCATAATAAATTGATCTGTCCACTAGAATATCTGTGTTCTCAAATTGTTAATATTTTGAGTGGATTATTCTCTGATGCACGTGTGTGTGTGTGTGTGGTTTCATTACAAAAACAACAATGACTTGGTGAACTCCCTTACTTCGGGCTTATTTAACATAGTTTAGAACCCAACAAAGTGTTAACCCTCTCCATGTTGGACTTCTTTTCTCTGGACTCCACACTCGCTTGCTCTGCCACGCAACGCCATGAAGACTTTACACCTGATGGATTCTTCAGAAAATGATGTTTATCTCTGATGTCTGAACCCTGACGTTTGGAGAATTGTTTTCTTAACCAAACTGGTGCTGACATTTTAGCTTAGCCAGTGCTAATAGAAACATCTGGAGTTCTTCCCCCGCAGACTGAACTCTGAAAAACTACTGTGGGCACCATCGATCAAATCATGCCTCCTGAGAATTATGCCTTACTCCAAACGGCTAATAAAACCTTCACTGACCTTAAAGATGATATACGACGGCTCTCCGAAGAACTAGAGAAGTACGCCATCTTGTCCAGCTTCATGGAGTTAGCCGCGGGTCAGTCCAAACGACTCGCTTCACTCAACACAACCATTCAGGACCTTCAGGAATCAGTTGGGTGAGATCCTGCCACTTAACCTCGCTCTTCCTCCTGCTTGACCCCGAGCCATCAGACGCCATAGTCGGACATGGTAATCTGTGGTCGTAAAAGACGCTCAGGTGTGGCGGCCTCACCTCCTGGACTCAGCCTGTCCAACCATTACGCTCTGCTGACCGACGATGTCCCAGTCCACCCAGATGGTGATCCTGCTCCTGCACCCCCCGCAGCTTCTAAGCAGGATCTCCTTCCGTCTCGTCTACAGCTCCTCACCTGGATCTACCAATCACACACTGTCTCCCCGTAGCAGTGATTCACGGTAAGCCCCCAGAGGTATTGAGCTCACTCCCCCCCTCCATCCACCAAGCTATAGTCCATGTAGGTTCTAATGATACGGCCGGTCGGCAGTTGGAAGTCACTCAGAAGGACTTTTATGAGCTTTTAAAGTTTTTAAGTAACTGTGGGAAATCTGTTTTTATCTCGGGTCCCATTCCCACACTCGGCCGGGACTCGGAGCACTTCAGCACAATTTGAAGCCTGAACACATTTCTTACTTCTGCTTGCAGAAACCACAATATAGCTTTTGTTGATAACTTTAACTTCTTCTGGAACCGTCCCTCCTTCTTTCGTCCTTCATCCCAGGACTTCATCCCAACATCCTTGGTAATCATATATTAGGTTCCAATATCATACACCTGGTTCACTCGTTCTCTCAGGGTTGATTGTTTACATTCCAAGGACACGCCCTCGGATGTCCTTCCTTGTGGACTCCTCAGGCTGCTGTTGGCAGCACCAGCACCCCCTACAGTCCTCCTCCGTCACTGCTTTCTGAAAACAACTGTCCTTTCTTGTCAATAACATTCTCATCATCTGTATTATCAAAGGATAATGTTCTTCTTGCTGCCTCCTCACACTCTAACAACAGAAATCTGACACATCACGTGGAGACCATGTCTGTTCCATGACCATTTTATCCAAGACGACGAATTCCACAGAAGAGGAATTAATCGTAAAAAAATTGATAAAAGTCAAAACTGCCTCTAAAGGGGAAATAAAATCCAACTACAATCAAATGTGCATTGTTAAATATTTGTTCACTTTCACCAAAAATATTACTTGTAAGTGATTTGATAATAGATCACAAATTCGATTTATTTACACTGAAACTTGGTTAAAAATAGTTGAATTTCTCAGCCTAAATGAAACAACTTTCCACACTCATGTTCATGATCACATCCCTCGAGAAACCGGACGAGGGGCAGGAGTAACATTTGTTGATCTACAACTCTAGAATTCTCAATAGCCCCAGAACTAAAACTAACCAGAAATCCTTGAAAGTCTCACTCTGAATCTTACGCATTCTGACCAGAAAACACAGCAGCCAGGTCCATTTGGCCTAGTGTACCGTCCTCAAGGACCATACTCTTAATTTCTGTCTGAATTCTCAGACTTTCTCTCTACTTTAGTACTGAGTTCAAACAAAATCATTATAGTGGGTGACTTTAACATTCATGTAGATGATATTCCTCCTTCTAAGCTTAAATATTCTCTTCAATGACAATCCTGCAGGTGATCCGTCCAACTCTTCCTCTCCAAACATGATCTGACTTGGTTATTTCAGCTTATCTGTCTTGGTTACAGCATGTTGGTATAAGTATGCTGTCAGATATCACAGCTAACTCTTACTAGGTTCTTGAAAATACTGAGGTGTAAACAATCCTATTTCAACATGAAAGGTTTGTTATTTTGTGTGAATGATTCTGTAAGGGCACCTTGGGATAGGACTCAGGCGGGTTTTCTTACTTTGCAGCACTGATGAATACATTCCAACTTTGAAAGTTCAAAGAATGTTCAGTCAAAGAAAAATGGTGCTGAAATAGCAAGTTCCTGCTGCTGCTTGCACAAAAAAAAATGCTTGTTGATTGCAAGAAAATTAAGAGAAAATGTTTGCCGGGGAGTTTGTTCTGCTTTCGATACATCCTCCCTTCATGTTTGACACTATCCAGTTCAAACTGAAATGAAAACTCACAGTCATGTGTTGTGTGACTCCCTGTCAGATGTCCTACAATGTGAATGCTTCAACTTGATTCATGTCATTTTGTACTATTGATTGTTTACCCCCTTAAACCTCATTCCCAATATCCTGTGAAGAGAAGAGTTCAATGAGGAAATGAACAGTTGAAAGAAAAGTCTTTTCTGAGGGGAGCGTCAGCATCACAGTGTCATAATAACTCTCTCAGCAGTCTTCTCCCGCCACCTGTCTCACTCACTTTCTTGGCACCAAGGACGGAATTTTTACTCTACAGCGAAGACGAGCCGAGAGGAGAAGGGCCTCTGGGGAGACAAAACTTCAGGGAGAGTTTGAAGGAGGAAGACGAGGAGGAGGAAGGTTGGTGTAGGTGTGGAGGTAACAAAATGAAGCTGTAATGATCCCTGTGGGGAAAATGGGCCACTGCCGCAACAATATCAAGACACGGCAAGAAGGAATGAAAACAGGAGAACAAAGAGGAGCTGTATCAACACAACACTACTGACCAAACCACCGGTTTTAACTTCAACATGCAGGACGGTGTAGAAAGGAAATGGAAAAGTAACCTGGTCTCACTTCACAAATGACATCAGATTAAATAGGTCAGTAGCTACTGATGAAAACCAACTTTCAACAGTTTCTTGGTTTCAGGATTAAATACATTGATCTTTGGTAGTTTGATGATTGATTGATTGAAAAAAATACTTCTTTCAAAGAAATGTATTTCAATCTAATCATAAACACTTGTAATATTTAGGATTTCTTACTTACTGATACTCAAGCTTCCAGAGACTTTTGATGATATCTATGCAGAATATTTAGGCTTGGCTTGAGAGAGGTCCCCCAATGCCAGACGCTCTTATAAGTGGAACTGGAGCTCACCTTTATTTAAAAAAGAAAAAAGAAAAAAAAAACAGGAGATCACAGGGGAAATGAAGAACCACAGCCAATGTAGAACCACACACAAACATCCAGTATACACCCCAGCAACCAGGTGACGACAGTCACACTCTCACAAACAGGTGAAAGGCGTCGGTGCAGGGAACAGGAATCAGACACGAGGTCAGTAAGCCAGGGAGCCTGAAACCAGAGCCAGAGTCAGAAACTCACAAGGAACAAGAGAAAAAAGGTGAATCGTGACGACGAGACTGAAGCTCTTATACTGTTTGCAGCCTCTAAATAATTACCCAGCACTGCTGAGCAATACAACACTGGTTTGAAGTGTGAACGTAGAACTGGTAGAACTGTTCATTTATACATTTGGAATGAATATGAATAATCGTGATTGTTGTATTCTTAATAGGTCTATTTGAGGTCCCAGACGTCAGTGGTTAGATTTGAACAAAGAACTGGCTTTAGTTTAAAACTACAATGTTTGTGCTTCATGTTCACTACTCAAGAACAAAGTCGACGAGTTGCATCTCAGTCTCTTGGCTCACAGATGAGCTTTTGTAAAATCCATCCAACCATTCACTCCATGCTTACCCCATTTGTTTTCTATCTCTTAGGTGATGTGCCGCATTACATCAAATACAGCTACTGGATCTCAATTCCATTACTTTTTATTGATATAGCACCAAATACAACACAGTGATTCCAATGTACTTTTACAGAGAAAACTCAACAATTTCACATGAAGTACAAATAACTGGACAGAAAAAACTATTGCAGAACCGGAGGTGGAGACTTTCTGCTGTTCCAGTTGGAGCGAAGGAACAGAAGGAAAGAAAAGGAGGACAAACAGATAGTGGGTTCTGGTAGGAGATAGGGATGATCAGATTATACATACACTGTGGTTGCTGTTGGATTGTCAGTAATAAATTTGAGATTGTTAAGTCCTGTATATCCTCCTGAACTTCAGTAAAATGGAAAGACCCTTATTTAGAGAAACAACATCTATTACTGTTGAATTTGTGATTTTTACATCAAAGACATCCTCATTGGGCAGAATATCAGAGATGCTGAGACGCCCACATCGCTATCCAGTCATATGGGAGCAGTCCAATTCAGGAAACCCTGTAGATGTATGCCGGGAGCTTCAGTTGATTCTCACATCAAACAGAACAGAGAGAAAAGAAAGAAAAGCCATCTCAGTGACTCCGTCAGTGACGTGATTGTTGGTGCCAGACAAGCTGTTCTGAGCTTTTTCTGAATCTGCTGCTCTCCTGGGAATTTCACCTCAAGATCCTAGAACGTTTACCCTGGATGATATGACAAATAAAAACCGCACAGTGACAGGAGACTGGACGGACTTGTTGAAGATTACAGAGAAGCTACGGTAGCTCAGAGGAATGTTACACTCAACTCACCTGTAACCGAGCTACTCCGTCAGTAACGGGGCAGCGGCACGTGCTCACATGCACACACACCCTGCATTGTGCAGGCAGCACACAACGATACACGTCACACTCATTTCCGCCCTCTGCTCTGTATTTCTCATCACATCATTCATTTAGTTCATCTCTCTCTTCCCCGACTGTTAACATAGTCAACCAGGGGTGCACACTTGACTGGTTTATGTTTAACCTGCGCAAACATTCACACGTCCTCAAACATCCTCACACACCTAATCTCCTACCAGTGACATGAGCGTTTGACAGGCAAGACGGGGCGGGGTTAACTCGGGGGTTATGTAGCGCATAAGCGAAGGGGTGGAGTTCATATTATCGTGGCTTATTCTGATTAATCATTCATTTACGTTTCTGGGGGAGTTATCTTATGATTTTCTTTGAAAAATACTTTTTTTTTTTTTTTTTAGATAAAGCAGGTATCCTGGAAAGAGGATGTGAGTATTTATTTTTGATGTTTGCTTTGGTTGAATTCTACCACACCCACGGGAGGGGTTTACCTGTTAAAAGCAGTGTTGGAAGCTGCAGGTAGTCAGTCTTCCTCTGGAGTTGCATCTGGAAGCAACAGCTTATCAGTCAGCTGAAAGCAGAGCTGAGATCAGGTTGTGTTTTTTTTTTTAATTCTCATCCTGAAAATATATTTTTCCACTTTAAATAATGAGCACCGGCACTGTTTTTGAGAAAATAATAGAAAAGTCGACTTGCCATGTGGATCGTCGTGGTGGTTGTTTTAAACAGAAGTAGAACCCGTCCCCTAAACAGAAGATGGGTTGGGTTCGTCCTCTTCCAGTGATCTCTGGTGCTCTCCGAGGCTCGGAACCATAACTCTAGAAGCTTCTCTGGGATGTGCCTCAAGGTATAACAAGTATCTTAAGGCTGGCACACACTACAGCAGAATCGGGCCGATTTTGGTCCCGATCTCCATCCCGAGCATCAGAAGCACGGGTCCGATTGTAGGATATCTGCAAAAAAAATCATCCCTGATTTTCCTGTGGTGTGGAGTGTGTTAGGAGTGATTTTGTCAGGGCCGATTCACTCGGAAGGTCTAGGAAGGAGAGATCGGAGATAATGAACATGTTCAATATTTGTAATGAGAAATCCTGAAATGTGTGTGTTCTGCCCCGAGCGGAGCCGAGCAGCACAGTGTGTGACGTCGTGTGTACCGATATGAACACCGATCAGACTGAAAACAACACTGCTGCTGCAGCCAAAAGCAGAAAGTTCCCAACTTCTTAATGAGAAACTTCATTAGATTATATGATATGAATTCATTGGACATGCACGGTGCTGTGATCACTCAGTTTCACTTTATTATTTCTGCTTTTCTTTAACTTTATATTTTCCATTAGCTTGTTTTGAGGCTGTTCACCATTGAATGCCTTTTGTGTTGGAATATGAATTCATCACCGTGACGGCAGAGTAGATGTGCGCTCCATAAATTCATGTTTCTGCAGTTATATCAGACGTGAACATTATTATTATCTTTATTATTCCAGATTAACCCTCAAGGAGCTAAACACACTTGGAACAAGTCAAGAAGCCTCAGTGACCAGGATTTATTTTATTATGTTAAAAATATGACTCTAAACACTCCGTCTAGCGCTCCACTGCACTGCGCTCTGAGTTCTCCAAGTGGGCAGGACAATCCGGGGACCAATCAAGTTCTAAAAATAAGCAGGTCATTTTCTACAAGATTTCATTGGTCGGGAGACGTCACTTTCATTCTCTGCTCTGGAGTTAAATATCAGAGTATTGGGGTGATTATCCCGGTAAGAACTTCTCAGTACAGACATCCAAAAGTTAATCCTGAAGTTACCTCGATAAAAGAAAATCATGAGTCTTACTATAAACCCGAGGTTGATTTGTGGCAGCGTGTTTGTTTCCATCTACATGCCATGTTTTACACTGATGTCACATTTGGCTACGTGAGATTTGGAATATTAAACATGAAGAGCATAGACCTATATGTATAGTTTTATAGAATAATATGGTGCAGAGCCTGATACTCTACTGAAGGATTGGTTAGTGTGTGGTGAGCTCTGGAGTCACACCACACACTATCAGATCAGAAGAGGAGGATCTTCTGCGATCTGTCTTTTGTGATCCTCCAGGGTGTGCTCTCTTGATCTGTGAAGGTTTGAAAAATCCTGTAGTGTGTGCCAGTTTTTATGGACTCCAAATCATGAGGACCAAAAAAAATGGAAAAGTTTTTTTGTTTTCCCTCATTGACCCATCCTATTTCTGGGCACTGTAGGAAGCCACATTAGGGCACTCCAGGGAGCTGATGGGAATCAAGAGTTACTGAGGTACCCACAGTAGTGACCTGTGTGATTCAAACCTGCAAACTTCCAACTCAAGGCCACCGCTCTAACCTCTCATCCACCTCTGCTGTATAACCCAATGGATGTGGCTGCCACATGTCGGGTGCACTATCCATCCACTGGAATCTGGTTTGTGGTTCAAGATCTTGCTCAAGGACACTTCAACAAGTGGAGATGGAACCTCAAACCTGCAACCTTCCGATTGAAAGTCGACCACAATACCAACCAAGCCACAACCGCCCTGTTAAAGAAGTTAAGGAAGACTCGATTAAAAAATAACATGGTCTTCCTGGTAAAGTGCTTCAAAGTGTGTCTTAAACAAACCAGCCACATGTATTGATGCGAAAGGCTGGCCAAGATTATGCTTGGAAAGTTGCCAGCCTCTTACAGTCCTGAGCAGTGCACAGCACTGGATAACGTCTGGTCAAACGACACGGCACGCTTGACCTTCTAATAATTGCAGAATTGTTGTTTGTTTGTTATTCAGACCCACAGCTGAGATTCATTCTCAATCTGAACGTCAGTCAGATGAGTTTAGCCCACGCAGTGGCACAACTTGTTTCTCCGTTCAGAGATTTATGATCGAAATTTTGGTATCAGTCAAGTCAAGTGTAAATTCTTCAAGCTTTTGCATGCAATTTAAATCGCATGCAAACAGAATGTGTTTGTTAAACAACAAACTCACTAAATTGACTGGTGAGTATGGAGCGCTTCCCACAAGTCATAGTAACAGATGGGTGGAATAATCAGACCTCTCACATGATGAGATGTAGGACCTGTTTTGATGCCAGCATTTCAGGTGTAAGCGCATCGCTAGTGTGTTTTTGTTTCAGAAACGTTTAATGTTTGTTCGCAGCAACATTTTGAAAAGGACTTTTGTTTGCACAGAAATGGCAGAAATGATGTAAACTATTGAGGTTTCATGTTGGGACACTAGTGGGTGCTGGGGCTTTTTTTGTAATGACAGCACACACACATGGAGCAGAGAACAATCCACTATACCTAAACATTAGCAATAGGAGAACACAGGATTTCTAGTGGACATACAAACAAGTTGGATTGTTATTATGGTGACTGTCAAAATAAAAGTACCAGGATAACATGGACTGGGAGTCATGACACCACGGAAGAAACATTGATTTGATTTCCATGTGCAGAAGAATTATTTACTGCGGCCCGGGTGCATATGCGTAGTAGCAAGCGTTTCCACTGTTTACGCAATGACAGAGTTGGTACATTTTCAGAAGTTGAGTTTTTAGTGGTTCTGGGCACCATCATCTGGTAAATGAACACTCAAAAAACAACTAAAGTTTTGCATTTTAACTTGAAAACATTGTCTGTATAACTCCAAGAAGCTTAAAAACTGGTACTTTATCTGTACTTTTTAAGCACACACCCGACCCCGAGCGGGGCGGAGGCGATGCGAGAACAGACACCCTACCGTCCTCGGGACAAGGCGCCTCAACCGAACGGCCGGC
>OMNM01065305.1:3581-19302 GCA_900302745.1 Parablennius parvicornis | reverse complement strand
TTTTTTTTTTTTAAATGTATGGCCATGTCTTTTGAGGTGGAAATAAGGTTCCACCTATAGCTCTCACTTTTTCCCGTTGTGTGTGTTTGTGTGTGTGTGTGTGTGTGTGTGTGTGTGTGTGTGTGTGTGTGTGCGTACGTACGTGCGCGTTGTTTTTCAAAGGCAGACGCTTTTTGTCGTCTGCCGGTGCTTCAGGCCAACTTCCTTCAAGACAGCCAATAATTCTTCCATGTTGACTTCACAAACACACTTTCAGCCTCACCATGACCGCTCAGAAGCGTTGGCGGGCGGCTGATTTGATACATGCCTGTGACACGGACGCGAGGCCGTGGGCAGCTACTGTGCGTGTGTGTGTGTGTGTGTGTGTGTGTGTGTGTGCGCGTGTGTGTGCGTGTGTGTTGTGAGAAGAATTTCGGGAGGGGGAGGTGAAGTAATGGCGGTAGAAAGTTGACCACCGCCCTGGGAAATATGCGGCGAGTCTCTGAGCGAGCGGGAACGAGCTCTCAAGTCGGCAGGCAGCTTTTTCATTTGCGGAGGAGCCGAGAGAGAGAAAGATTGTTGGAAGTGGCGGTTTGTGTTTTTCTCTTATGAGCACAATGCTGAGGAAACTGGAACAAACTCAATTTGGAACTCTGGGGCCGCCGGAGGAGATGCCCCCACTAAGAGCAACGCTGTTGATGCATCTAAAGCCGGAACATTCCTGACGTGCTACGTCACTTCGTGAGATTACACAGAGATTACACAATATTGATTAATTGGCGATAAACGGACAGCACAGCACTGTGATCACTCAGTTTCACTTTATTACAGCAGAAACGTTTCAAGCAGAGCTTCCTCACTGCTCGTCTCTTAATTTACCGTTTCCATCCAGTTGTTTTGAGGCCGTTTTTCTTTGTGCGTGTGTTTTGCGTTGGAATATTAATTATTCACATCATTAACCTCATTATTCCAGAGCATCCCTCATGGAGCTAAACAGACTTGGAACAAGTCAAGAAGCCTCAGTGACCAGGATTTAAGTTATTATGTCAAAAAGATCACTCTAAATTACTTTCTCCTCTCCGCTGCAGCTCAGCGGTGAACCTATCACCATCATTTAAGAATGGGAAGGTCATTTCGAAACAGATCTCATTGATCAGGAGGTGGAGCTTTGTCCGCTTATCGAGAACGTAACCTGGTCCGGAGCAGGTTAGTCTTTCACCGTATGTTTAGCACGGTGATTTGTCCTCATGAGAAGTGAGCGAGCCTCGTCGTACGGAAAACTCAGGGTAAATCCTTAAAGTTATCTTAAAAATCCAGCGTCATAGTACAGGCCTCTGCAGAGTTGTCAAAAAGTTCCACTTTGGGAGCCATTTTCAAAAGATTGCGTTTTCACCCCGTGTCCACAGAGATAGAGTGTTTTCAAAAAGTTGAGTTTTAATTTTTGATTTTTTTAAGTTTTTATCACACTTGTTTGAGTAAACAAACGGACCCCCCAAAACACAACAAGAGCTTCGCGTTTTCACTTGAAACGTGTGTTTTTCCACTTCCGCCACAACTACCCCGAAAAACGATTGGAAAAATATAGACAAAATTCTTATCAATAATGAGGAAGGGGGATACAAAACCTTCTGCTCAGAATTAACACCAATTCTACCCCGGTCCTGTAATTCAACTCTCACAAATGGCAAAATGCCCCCACCACGGAAAGAAGCTGTGATTTCAATGATCCCAACAGCAACGCGATGTGCGATGTGCATCATACGGGCCCATCTCTGTGCTGAACGGAGACTACAAATTATACACAGCTATTCTTGCTAAAAGACTGAAGAAACTCCTTCCCCAGCTCACGCACAACGACCGGACCGGATTCATTATGCAAAGACAAACACACGGCAGCATTAGAAGATCAGTACATAAACTAAACCACATCCAAGAGAACAATATGGAAGCTTTCTTAGTAAGTCTGGATGCTGAGAAGTCCTTCGACCCTGTTGAGTGGACATTCTTATTCAAAGTCCTCGAAAGGTTTTCCTATCATGAGTAGTTTATTAGAACAATTTCTACCCTCTAAAAGAACCCTTCCCCCGAGATAAAAGCAAATTAATACCTCACAGACCCTGTTACTTTAGAACATGGAACTAGATGAGGTTGTTCATTCTCACCATTACTTTTTGCCCTGATCATAGAGCCTTTAGCACCGTGGATAAGTCAGACTGAAATTATTAAAGGTATACGTATAAATGAAGATGACCACAAGGTGACATTGTATGCAGACAATGTTTTAATCCATTTGACAAAACCTGAGATAGCTTTTCCGAATTTAATGAATCTTTTAGAAATATTCGACAGACAGTCGGAATATAAATTAAATGTTCGAAAAACACAAATTCTAACTTTTAACTACATGTTATCGACCACTCTTCAGAAGAAATTCATGTTAAAATTGGACGAGAAGTTATTAAAATACCCAGTAATACATATACCCCAAGACATCTCGACACGGGCAGGAATAAATTACACTCCTCTCCTTGCTAAAATTAAAAATGATATACATACATGGAACTCGCTCTCATTCTTTGGCCTTGCTCATAGAATTGACTCTGTGAAAATGAACATTTTGCCCCAATATCTTTACCTTTTTCAGGCACTTCCAGTTGAAAACGCCCTCAAAACATTTTCTGAACATTTTCTGGCGGGGCAAAAAGCCAAGGATAAGACTGAAGATTCTACAACTTTTAAAGGAATAATGAGGAATGGCATTGCTTAATTTTGAAAATTACTATTACACCTCTCAGATAAAAAATTTATTTAATTTTTGCAATCCCTAATGTCATTCTAGATGCAAAAGCCTTAAATGTTCTAGTACAATAAAAGCCCCCAGTTAGTGCTCTTCTAGCTTTTAAAAACCTGGGACCAATAATTGAAAGAATACAAAACCCATCAATCAAAAATCAACTAAAGATCTGGAATACTATGAAGGAAAAATATAAATTGAATCAAAAACTACTGATAATGCAGTTTTGTGCCTAAAATCCAGAGTTTAAACCCAACAAATCTGACCATAAATTTAAATCCGGGATCACAAAAGGACTAATGACATTTTATTCATTTGCAGTTCAAAGAATATGAAACATTACGGAAAGAGAATCTTCTTGAAAAATCAAATTTGTATAGATACATTCAATTAAGAAATTATTTTGAACGTAATATTATAAATGAAACAGATTTGAATGATCCAATATTATTGATGCTTATTGACACCATACACCAACAGATGGATGTTGTTAATGACGTGTACAGGATGGAAAGGACAACTTACTAACAACTGGACTAAATGGGTAAAATATATGAAAACGATTACGTGATTTTTTTCAAAACGATATAATCTCACTGCTGACTCAAAGTGAATCCAACTACGTGCAAACAACAAACTGTTTCTCCCAATAAAATATATATCTTGTATAAAGTTGCTTGTTCTGTTCTTTCCTTTTCTTTCTTTTCCTTGTCTGAGTACTTTCTTTATCATTGTTCTTCTTTCTTTCTTTCTTTCTTTCTTTCTTTCTTTCTTTCTTTCTTTCTTTCTTTTATATGTTATTTAATTGTGTTATTTTAGTTGTTGTTGTAATATTCATAAATTTGCTCTCCCCTTTGTTCTGTCCATCCTACATATGGATGTGTATATTAGGATGTATATGGGTGTATGTATATATGTGCATATATATTGAGGGGGTCCTTATTTTGTAAAGCAGTTGAAAACTGCAGACATGTGAAAATGTATAAAAAAAAACAAATATACTTGATGGCTGCAGAGTTAATGTGTTTAAAAGCAAGACCTTCATTTATAATATAGCTTTGAACTAATGCCACCTGTTGTAGGAGTTTAAAAAAATTTTATTTATGATTTTTTTTATAATCTGTGTATAAAATGTCAGGGGCTGTAAAGCACTTTGTGCTGCATTTTACAAAGTATTCCCTGTTTAACAGTGACTGGGCTTTCTATGGTAAGTTTTCACAAGATGAGATCAGGATTGTGGTCTCGTTAAAACATGCTAGGCAATAAATTACTGTAAGTTCCATAAAACCAAACCCTCCTGCAGTAATTGGCCGCAATTTCTCAAGACTGGATTGGCAATTTTTGTGTCAGGTATTAAGTGTAAATTGTTCCCTCACTTGTTTACAGTGTACGGTGGAAGCTAAGTACTAATTACAGGCTGTCCTCTGTTTTATTCACACGCTTCCTGTCACATTAAAAGCAAAGCAGCAGACACGCTACCCAAGCTCCTATCGCTTGTGTACAACTCATAATTCAGACAGCCCGGGCAAATGAGATAAATGACTCCCACCACCTTCAAAGACAGAGGGATTTCTCATTTGAGTGGAAATTAAATTAATACCAGTGGGAACAAGCTCGCAGATCTTCACACAGTGTCTGCTGTGGTGATAACACACCACCTCACGTGTTTTTGTTTTATTCAGGGAGGAGGTGGAAGTCGAGTCGAGAGGGTGTGGGGGGGATATTTGTCTCGATTTTTTTTTTTTCTTCATCCTTTAATAATAACAGTATAGCAGAGCCAAACATTCCCAGGGTGCAGGGCAGAATTATTAAATCCACTTGCACCAAGCCTCCGCTTTCATTATGTCACTTTGGCCGAGCGAGCACTCAGAGGAGTGTAATTGGCGGCGTGCGTTTGTGACCTTGGCTTGAGCGTGAGGCGGAGGGTGGCCCCGCCACATCCCGCTGTCTCATATCCGGGAAGTGTCGGGCTCCCCGGGGACGGCGTGAAGGAGGCCGCTGGACGAGGACAGGAGGGATGAGAGGATGGCAGCACTGCCATCTGTCTGCCCACTGAGACCCGCTGCCCTTCCCGGCGGCCTCATGCCCGAATCAGGAGGAGCGCCGCGCTGCGCCGATTAACTGCAACACGTGAGCGGGGCAACAGTCTCCGAAAGGGCGGGGATCACGAAGCCCCACTTGGCCCAGGTATTTATGGAAAAACACCCACTAGGTTTTCCGAGCTGGAAATCCTGAAGTGGAGCTGCGGTGGAGAAGAGCGCTCCATCCCCATTACCATGCTCCACACTCATCCTGCTTGCCTCGGTGAATTGTGGGTGTTCTTGACCCACAGCGCACCGCAAATTGACACTCAAGAACGAAACACACACACAAAAATAAAAACTCTCGGCTGGCCGCTGAGCTAACCCAGATGAAATCTCCTCGGAGTGTGTGTGCGGCTCGTATCCGCTCTGATGAGTTTACTGTCGCGTCACAAGAGTTCTTAAACTTCATTACTTTCAAGAACGGCTGACTCCGGCTATTTGGAGCCGCCGAAGAGGCCGGCAGCCCGGAATACTTTTAATAACGTGATCTGCAAAATCAGTAGATTTTTGGAGGGCAGAAGCATCATTTGTGTTGAAGGCCTGTCAGCCCACACAGGTGTTTTCAATAATTCAGCCTAATTAAATCTTTTTTTTCCGAGCTGGAGCTGGGCACTGCTATGCTGGGAGTTTGTGGAGTCATTCAACTTTAACTACTTTAATTAGTATTTTCATACAAATGCTGAATTGACAAAAAATTATCAGCTATTTTTACAGCGGCCGTTCCATAAGATCAGTTTGGACCGAAGCTGCGGCTGGATGGATTGCCAGGAGAGATGTTCATAATCCCCAGAGGTTGCATTTATTCCACGTTCAGCATTTGTGGTAAAGCGTACTTGATTGCAAATTGAAAAACAGGTAATTACGGTTACATTTATGTACTTCTGTGAAGCTTTGATCGGTTTTAACATTTTTATCTGACAAACATCATGGTCGCCACAAAATGTTTTCTAGACGTTGCCAGTACAAAAACAAGACAACGTGTCATGGTATTCTTATTGTAATTTGTACAACAGAGCTGGTCTGAACCAAAACAACATCCTGCCAAATACCAAGAAGAATATAATTCATTTTTAGAGGGAAGAAGAAGAAAAAAAATCAACAGTGACTACAATATTACCAGTAGAGGCCCAATCGAAGGCTTCATGAGAATGTGTTTGTTTATTCTGTCTTTAATGTATTAATGATCCTCCAGTGAACAAGTAGCTAAATGCTACCAGCAGACACCAAAGTTTCCATTTCCAGTGGCTTTAAGCGCTGCTGCTCCATTTTCACTGGGAAAACATTTTGTAAATGAGACCTTATTCTGTTTCACTCATTCTCAAGTCAGGGAATTTGATCAGTTTCCACTACAGGCTTTGTCTGTACACAGTATAAGTAAGATTGCATTAGCGATGTTCAAATACGAGTTCTTCCAGCCATTTAAAGACGATTATGTTCAAGCACAACGCTCTGGTTTTATAAAATGTTAGCATAGGGCCAACTTAGACCTGCAAACATTAAACTTTTGGCGGGCATGCTCCCAGTGAGAGAGATTACAAAACAAACTGAACATTGAGAAGTAATAATCTCTGTTTAGCAGCACTGTGCCACTTCTGTTATTGCATTGAGAAACACAGCTTGTAAAATCAGGTCTATTGTACCTGATAGCGTTCTCTGGCCTTTGCTGTAATTATTTTATCTTGCCTGCAGTGGGCTCAAATGGAAGTTAGCCAGCTCAGGCAGCAGCAGCCCTGCCAGTAGAGCGTGCTTAATATGCTTTTAGCACAAGGCTATCACAGCAGATGCCACGTTTAGAACCCTATACACTGAGAAATATAGAGATTTACCTGGTGGAGAGAGCCTTAATCACAGCCCTGTGAAGTCATTCGGAAAAGACTCGAGTGCCACGAATGTTCATTTATATGTAAAAATCTCACACTCCTTCTCGAAGCAGCAGCTACTTAAGTTAGCGCCTGAACTACCGTTCATCAGGTGACAAAAAGAGACCTAATTGGATGATGTTGCTTTATGTTTACAGCACACAAAAGCCAGGAGCTGCTTGATCAAAGTCAGTCAACTGTTTCTAGTACAGAGATGAAAAGAGCAGCAGTTAGAAGTGTCCAGCCCAAACAGGTGCAGGTAAAACGACCTGTTCAGTCAGATTATCAGTCAGTCTCAAAGTGCTCACACCATCCTGAGGGGAGGTTCAATCAGTCACAACTGGGAACGTCGGCGTGAGAGTAGCATGACTGTGTGTGAACTTTACGCGGGAATCACTTCAGTGTATTCTGCTCATGCAGGAAGTCTGCGGTTAGTCAGATCGGGTGCTTCTCAGTGCTGATCAAGTAACAAATGGATGGACCAGTTTATTAAAACCTTTTTTTTTTTGTCATTGCAGAACAATTTTTTTAATAGGAAAAACTACAGCAAATAATGTTTGTTATCTGTTGCCACCAGTTGAATAAAGTGTGAAATATTCCCAGCTTTGCATTAGAGGGAGAAATCACAATAACATAAGTGTTGACACACCAGCTTTCGGTCTGTTTGGCTTTGATGCCACAGGCTTAGCACATCTATCTCCTGGAGCTCAGTCCTCTTTGCTCAAGGTTCATCAGGATGTTGGGGAAGTGTTAGTACATAGCCATTTTCACATCTCTGCAGAGATGTCCGCCTGGACCCCTGGAGGACATTCCCAGAGCCCTGAAGCCCTGCCATACCACGACCGATGGTGGTGGAGGCATGATGCAGCCTCCATCATGCTTCACTGCTGTCGTCCTGGTGATGATGGATGCCGGGTTTCCCTCCAAACACGTTTGGCTTTAATGCCAAAGAGTTCAATCTTTGTCTCAACAGACCAGAGAATTTAGTTTCTCCTGGTCTGAGAGTCCTTTGGGTTTTTTGGTCTGACTCCAGACGGTCAGCCATGTGGCTTCTCTCTCTAAACTCTACAACACAGGGGTGATTGGCAGAGACTTGGTTGTCCTTCTGGAAGGTTCTCATCTCTCCACAGAGGGATGTTGGAGCTCTGGCAAAGTGACCATCACGTTCTTGGTCCTCTCCCCGATGGCTCAGTTTAGACGTTCGTCTCTAGAAGAGTCCTGCTGATTCAGAACTTCTTCTATTTACAGATGAAGGAGGCCACTGAGCTCGTACGGACTTTCAAAGCAGCTGAACATTTTCTGAACCTTCTCCAGATTTGGTGCCTCGATACAACTCTGTCCCGGAGGTCTACAGACAGTTCCGTTGACTTCGTGCTGGGTTTGTCTGGCTGCACTGTCCACTGTGGGACCTTATATAGACGGAGTGTGTGGCACATTGTACCACATCAGCATCACAGCAGAGGCATCCCCAAAACAAAATCTACCACATTTACAATTTTAGTGTAAGGATGTCTCAAAGCACATGCACATAGATACATCCACATCCAGACTGTCACATTTCATTACATTTGACACAATTTACCCCTCAGTGGTTGTGGACCGTCTCTGAGTATTCACCTGGAGAACTCATCAGTCATCTGAGGAGGAGGCCAGGCCACGTGCAAACTGTAGCTTTAACATGCAGCTTAGGAGAGGCAGGAAGAAAGCAAGTGTCAGGCAGAAAGATGAAGGATGAGAGATGGAGAGCTCAGGAGTGTGAAGTGTTTTGTTAAACTAATTCTAATGTGGGGAACATCACTGGCGGCTTGACAAGCAGCCCTAGGGCAGAGATCATATTAGCTGGAAGTGCTGAAGGTGTGTGAGACACACACACACACACACGCACACACTGCAGGGGCTGACAGTATGGACATCGCTGGTGGGTAGAATTAATGGTTCAGCAGGTTCTTTATCCACCTCTTCCTCATCTGTCCATCCCTCTTTCCTGTAATGTCTTGTCACTGAGACATGAAGGTGGGTTCAGCTCAAATGTGACGTGAATTTTAGATGCAGTGAGATCACACAACAAGTCGAGGTAAAAAAAAAAAAAAAAATGCAAGAAGTATTGAAGCTGTAGGCCGGGATGATGTGTCTGTGTGGAGGTTTTCAACCGGAGCTACCAGATTTTCATATCAGGCTTTAAGAAGACAAAAATAATCAGCAATCAAAACCACCAGAGTCAACCATTTGTCACTATTTGTTTCCTGTTTGTACAGTTTAGAGCTCATATTCACTCCTGAAATACAAATTACAACTACTGATTGCTAGAAGCCCTTTTTAATTGATTCAACCTTGGTTTGTCCCCATCGTTCAGATAAAAACTGTTTAAAGTTAAACTATTACATCACGTCATACAATAACAAAATTGCGTCGGTGCTCAAAACGATTAAATGATGCCTGAATAATATTCACTAACACTCAGCAAAGCAAGTGCTTTCTTTAGCCTGTTCCAACTTATTTTTCTTTCCCCAGTGTTGTATTATTTTAGAATATATTAAATGGATTTCTGTCATATTCCATTCCATTGCATCTCCGGCGTCTCTGCAACTTCTACCGTTCAAGTTTAAACAAGCTCCTCCTCGTCCTCACGATCAGCATCACACTGCAACATATCCTCTCGGTGTTACGTCTGCGGCCGCATTTTTAAAAAAGCAGCAGAGTGATTGGCGGTTTTGTGTGTCATCTTTCTAAGAGAAGACTTCAGCAGTGTGTGGAAATGTTCCACAGTGAACGATCAGAACCTGCTTCTATTCCGAGCTCGGACCGCTGAGGGTCCGTTCAGAGGGCGAGACCGGTCAAGGTGACGCCACATGCTGTGACATCCGGCGACGACCGTCCCGCCTCATCAGTCACAGCTGTCAGACACACACACACACACACACACAGAGGATGGTATTGGAGTTGAAACAAAGCATTTAACGTTGAGCTCTTCCCTCTTGTGTTTGTTTTTCAGTGAATCTACTGGACACGACAACCATCACAGGAGACTGGGGCTGGCTAACGTACCCGTCACACGGGGTAAGAGCTTAACGATTCTCACGGGAGGATTTATGTCACTAAATGGCCGTTTGAAGTTTTTAAAGCTCCTGTTTCATTCAACATTCCAAGATGTGTGGTTAGCATTTGCAGGGCTATGCAACATATTGAAAATGTTGTGCAATGTCAACATTAACATTAGCGCATAGGACTGACAAACTGAATGTTCCTTTTCACTGTGCGTTCCTGCTCTGATGATTCAAAGTGATACATTTTATAATATTCAACTTTCTTTTGTAAAAACTTTGCAATTAATTGCAATAATTTAATAAATTGAGATAAAAACAAATCTCAAGATACCAAGGGCAGGACATTAACTGTCCAAGCCTTTGTAGTTATTGAAAACCCAAAAACAATGTGCTTGAAATGTGTAAACGGAGCCTGATATTGTGCAGCCGTCTGTTCTTGTGCTGTAACTGTAAACTGACAGGACAAAGTCACGCCGGTTGCAGGATTGTTTCTTTCACAGTGTGACTTTACGACTGAAGCGGAGCCGTTTAACAAACACCCTCCGATCGTAACACCGACATCGCGGCCTCGTTACATGTTCATCACTTGCAGCCAGACAACTACACACGATTCCAACATCAGCAGCGACATCGCTCCCGCCCCCTCCACATCCTCCTACATAATACCGGCGAGGTGGTGGTGGGAGAGGGTTCGGCCCCCCGGGGGCGCGGAAGAGGGAGATGAAAGCGAACGAAGCGAGGTGACAGTGAGGGCACAGCGTTGCTGCATTAACATATTGTAATGCCACATGATGAAGCCCGGGGTGATGAGTTAGGACTCCAGCCGCGATCTTTATAGCAGCGCCACGTGACCATGACTCCCCCCGGCTGTCAGCCAAAGTGGTGCAAATATTTAACGCACCTCCGGCCCGTGACACAGGAGCTGCTACGACTGAACGGCGGCCAGGAGGAACAGATGGATTGTCTTTCAAGTCCCAGGAAAAGAGCTGGAAGAATTGGATTAGAGTTGGAGTGAAATGACTCCTTCAGTGTGAAATCAGCGTGAGGAGTGAATCTCCGTCCTGACAGGCCCGTGTTCCAACATCGAGATTACACAAACTCAGCTTCTACTGTTTGATTTAATTGTCTCAGTGTGCTTGAAATATTCACTCCTCACCTGATGGAAGGTTTTTTTTCTTTCACGTGATGTATTTAGAGAGCTTTGTGGCATTTATGTGAAGTTGCATAAGGTGTTATGTGTTGCGTGGATGTGATGAAGGTGAGAAACAGGCCGTGTTTCATATTGGTTGATGTGCTGCAATATCAAATCTGAGGATTTATTCACAGTTGTCTTTCTGTCAATACGGTACCTTCAATTTGATCTTGTTCAAAAACCAAGAGAAATTCTTTGCTGGCCCGTTTATCCTTCCAAACACTTCCTCTGCTTACACTCACCTGTCCACTAGAGGGTGCTGTTACAGTGAAGAAACATTAAAGGCATGTTTCGACCACTATGTTTTAAGTGAAAAAGGAAAACTTTTGTAACGTTTTTAAGCATCCGTGAACAATAAATTGGTGCCCGGAACCAATGAAACTACAGTATTTTGAAAATGGCTGCGAAGGGGGGAGTTTCCGAAAATGCTCTCACGCTAGTAGCTGACAGCTACTATAATAACAATCCAACTTGGTTGTCTGATCACTCTGTGTACTCCCATCGTTAATGTTTATAATGTATTGTTCTCTGCTGCATGTTTGTGTGGTTGCATTACAAAAACACCCACTCGTGTCTCAACATGAAAGCTGCATCGTTACCTTCACCAACAAAAGTGGGGCAAAGGTTATGTTTTAAATCTGCATGTATTCATTTATTGGTTTGTGTGTATGTATTTTACCAGCTTTTCACAAAAACTATTAATCCAAATGGCATGAAATGTTCAGAGATGATTTATCATCATCCAAGGACCAATTAATTAGATTTTTGGTTGTTAAGGCTAACCGTTTCTGAATAAATCCTAAAAACTGAAGAAATGTCCCTTTCAAAATGGATGGGAGAGGCACCTAATGGAGATCATCTTCTGTTGCCATGGAGACGCTCCAGAGCTCACAGCTAATATCGGTTCAGCAAGTATCCAGAAACAGCATTGACTCGGGTAGTGTTTTACCTGTGTGCCCCCGCTCAGTTTCACACAGTGATGTAGATACCTGACAGGCCAGTTAGCATCGATATGAGCTAACGGCTAACATGCTTGCGATGCTAACTCGGTTCCACATACAAATGTGGCGTTGGCAGAGGTAGGCATTCTACCTAGTGCCTGTTATAGTGTTCAGTGTTTTCATGTAAACAATCATTGTTTTTAAAATGTTGTAGTGTAAATATAAAACTTTGAAACAAAAATGTAAAAAACTAATTTTGACTTGAAACGTTGCGTAAACAGATTTTATGTCAGGGGTGTGGAACTCATGTAAATTTCAGCACCACATAGAGCCGAAGTCTAAATAATTTCCTTTGTTTCATGCAAACAGTGACGGATTCATTATGGGAGAAAGATTTTATAAATGGAATATGTTTTACGAAACCTAAAAGCAGTTTTAAAAAAAAAGAAATTCAAGGTCAAATTCAACTTTCCACAACCTTTAAGTCTTCACCTTTTAGGATTTGCAGCTTTCAGCATACATGTATTTCGAATTTCTCCATTTCAGAACGTCATTGATGCTAATTCTACTCCCCGCTGCATCTCTCATGTATCGGCTCAGATGTCATGTGACAAACACTGCCATCTCCAGTAAATACACAACAAGCAGCCTTTATTCCCATAGAAGGTTTACAGTTAGGGTCTTTCTTGTAATCTTCATAAGTGGACTGGTTTTCCCAGGTTTCCATTGTAAAGTGTCACAAGAGGGAATTCTAAAGTGTAGCGCCCAATGACTCTGATGCAGGCAGTTAGGAAATATTACACAACGTATTATGTGGGAATAAATGGAGTCTTGCGCACTGCTCTCATGCATGCGCATGATAATAACGGAGAAAGAGCGCTATGCGGAGATGTATGAACAGAGCGATATTGTATTGGTCAAACAAAAACCTGACGTAATTTAATCATGGCAGGCTGCCACGATTCTATGAGAAACACCGCTTTTCAATCAAAGTCAGCACCAAATGCCAACAGCAGCACCAATCTAATCCAGAGAAAGTTAAAAAAAAAAGAAATTAATAAATAGCACTCATCATCATTAAAAGGTACCCAAAGCAAGTCTACAATCATATCATCCAATCCAACTGTTAAATTAGCCACCTTTCCACAATAGTGGATATAAACAGAGCGTCATTACGCAACTGCTCATGGGCCAATCAGTCAAACTCATTTGAATGACAACACTAAGACCAGCCCTAGAAACTCTGCTTGCCCTAGGGCGTTCTCTCAATAACACATCAAAATTTGATTGGCTGATGACACGGTCACTCAACAGTTTAAACCCAATAGCAGCGTCCAGCTTCGATCAGAGGTTAGCAATGCTTTCCTCTGCTGGGGCCAGCAGAGGAACAAGCTGTGATGCGTTTATAGGACGTAGGAGATTTGAGCTCCACAAAATATAACCATTCATTTTCAGGATAAAGTTGCATACTGAACAAGCAGCCCAATTGATTCCAAAGTCCATCAGATTTCAGAATCAGTTTTTAATTATGTCCAACAGATTTCAGAATCAGTTTTTAATTATGTATATTAAAAAAAGAAACTCATTTTTGACAGGGCTATCAGTGTTAGCCCTGCTACCCCTGACTGCGCAACACTGTTTAGCATGTAGCATGTAGCATGTACCACGGCTCAGAGTAAAATCTTCCTGATCCACAGAGCAGTTTAGCTACTGAGCAACATCGTTCTAACTGCTGGTTCAAATGTCTCTGGTGATGAAGTTTCTGGTGATGAAGTTGCTGGTGTTGTACCAACTATCTTCCTCCTCTTCTTGCTATTCTGTCAGAACATAATTTACAGTCTGTCTTACTTTTGTCATTGTCATTAATATTAAAGAATCTCCAAACCGCGGACATCGCTCCTCCTTTCTCGCGAAGCTGTTGATGTTGCTGACAGATGACGTCATGTAATCATCGCTGGGTTCTATCGGGGATCTTTGATGAGTACGAGTACTCCGTGCAGATACCAGATACCATATTTTCAGATATATTATTCAGAAAAAACCTTTGGACTTTGACGGTGAGAGTCCTTTTCTCTTCTCTCTTTAATGTGGGAGTAGAACAGAGTCTGTCAGCCTGGACGAGCTGATCAAAACAAAATGGATGCATAACCTGCTGCCCGAGCCAATATTTCATTGCTCTTTGCTTTTGAATGAAATCTTTCACCATTTGCGCCAGTGTGACTGTAATTTGATGGTTCTCTCTCTGGACATGGGACATCTTTAAGCTTGAGCTGAGCAGATGTGGAAGTGTGATTCATTGGATGTTTGGAGCTTCATAATGATGCATCCCAAATGATTCCTCAGCTAAACTATCGGACCTGGAGCAGCACTTCAATATGGTGGCTCTGCATTTCTGCACGCTGAGTAGAAACCGGAACAGCTCCGATGTTTGATCGTCTGCTAAAGAGTTCGTTCCATTGCTTTAGTGCTCTGGATAAATGTAAAGAATGTTTCAGAGCATAATGGAGTCTGAGCGATACCGATGCATCGCTGTGTGCACCAGATAACCGTGGTGATGTGACAAAGCAGGAGTCAAGGCAGGGATCAGATTTTATCAGGTGTATTTCAGTACAGCATTCACATGTCGTATATACTGAATGTCAATGGAGGAGCTGTTCTTTCGGTCCACAGAGTTGCAAAGAGGCGGACTTTATAATGAAAGCACTCACACGTATTTCTCCCACAAAACATCAGCGAGCTACAGCCGGAGCTGCTTACTGGCTGCGGTTGATATTTAACCCTTTTGTTCAGATAATATAATACTACAATTGATCAGTAACTATAATACATTCTAATTTATTGGGAGTTTTCTTAACAATGTGGAAAAGCACTCAAACATTTTTTTTTTTTAATGAAAAATCTATCTGTCTGATCATTTTCTCTCTTTCTATCACATAATTCAAACTGGAAAAAGTGATGTTCAGAGAAACAGTATTGGTACCTGTATGTGGATTTGTTCTGCAGTATCTGGAGAGAGAATTGTACAATTCACACAGATTTAAAACACAGGACAGTAAAAACTGCAGTTTCCACCTCTGAGTCTGGAGATTTCTGCAGAACCAGGCTCGGAGACTTCAGTTGGGGTACCAAACACAACGGAACTGGTCCAATTTTGAGGAGCAGTCTGGTGATTGCTCAATAGCTTGCGTCACCTCTCAACATGCCTGCATTATGTAAATATCCCATAGGCCATACGAATCCTATGTTGTTGTTTACATACTCAGCTTTGCACTAGTTGTTTTGTCAACTCGTTTTTTTTTATTTGGTTTTACGGCCATGGAGCTGCAGCGGTGCTCACCATACCACCTACATTTGAACTGTACCATTTGCAGTGGAAATGAACAACGGACTTGAGTCTGGGTGCGCTTTGCCGAACCGAACCGTCCCGAACCGTCCTGTCGTGTCATGACTCCCAGTCCATATGCTCCTGGATTTGGGAATTTTATTTTGAAAGTCACCGTAATAACAATCCAGCTTGGTGGTCTGTCACTGGAATGTCCGTGTTCTCGAATTGATAATGTCTACAGCTCAATGTTCTCTGCTGCATGTGTGTGGTTTCATTACAAAAACAAACTAGCCATAGTTAGCTGGGATTGGCTGCAGTGCCCTTCTCCACCAATGTAGATGGATGGATGGATGGATGGATGGATGGATGATGGATGGATGGATGGATGGATGGATTGATGGATGGATGAATAGATGATGGATGGATGGATGGATGGATGATGGATAGATGGATGGATGGATGGATAGATGATGGATGGATGGATGGATGGAGGGAGGGGTGGA
>OMNM01065304.1:29516-39649 GCA_900302745.1 Parablennius parvicornis | reverse complement strand
AAAAAAAAAAAAAAAAAAAAGGGAGAGAGAGAGGGAGAGAAAGAAGGAGAGAGAAAAAAAAGAAAAAAAAGAACAGACCTCATTTCCATACCTACCAGCCTCAAGGAGATGAAATTGAATAAACTAAGAATTAGAAAAGAATTACAGTAAAACCAATACGGAATATTCAACATTAGTTCATTTTGTCCTTGTAACACCCCCCTTCTCTCTCTCTCTCTCTCTCTCTCTCTCTCTCTCTCTCTCTCTCACTCTCTATCACACACACACACACACACACACACACACACACACACACACACACACACACACACGCACACACACACAGCCGAGGGGAGAAACAATATTTGTGATGAAAGCAAATCAAACTGAAATCCAACATGTTAAAGTCAACTTGATTAGTGTGAAAATGTAAAAGCATCCTCAACTGGCATATCCCACAGTCATAAAGATATGTTAATTTGCAACTTAATGGCTGAGAGCATAATTTTGCTTATATAAACCTTGAAACACGCTGCGTTTCTGAAATGTGCCTTCATTTAATGGAGTAAACACCACCACAAAACAATAAATGCCCCAATTAAAGAACAGGCATGAAGAGAAGTGTCTATTTCCCCTCGGTTTTTCTTTTTTTTTTCTTCTTCTTCTTCTTCCCTCTCTCGGCCCTCCGGACATATGTACCCGAGCGTGTCTGTGCATTTACCCACACGCACGAGCATATGCATCGTGTGCAGCTCCTAAACATCATGCCTCGGTATTAGCATATGCATTGTTTAAGATGTGGGTTATCTGGTGCGAGATCCGGGGCTTGTACGGTTACCACGGCGTGGTGTCGCAGCGTAATCGGTACATCACGCAGTCCTGGGTTTACCGTTCATAATTGCACGCGTGTTACGGGAACATATTGTGCGTCGCAGGCAGGATGTGCCATCTTCTATTCTTCCTTCGCTGCTTTTTCCTGCCCCTGCGTCTGCATGTCATCTGGCCTGCTTCGCAACCCCCCGGAGGGCATTTCCCATCAGGCCACTGTGCTCCGATGTGTCCCGACAGACCTGATGTGATCCGAGCGGCTGACGGGTTTTTTCGGTCCCCTCTGCGGAGCTCGGAGACGACGGCTGGATGGAGTTTGCACCTTTTTTACACGTGCATATGGGGGATGTGCAGCGGTCTGACCCGGGTGAGGCTGCGTGCTTCACTTCCACTTTTAGCATCCATTTGAATGTGTGCATAAATGTGAACGTTCAATTATGAAACCCCGCTGGAGAGAAACAATGCCCTCTTGGTTCAGTAGCCATCATACACACACACACACACACACACACACACACACACACACACACACACACACACACACACACATACACGCACACACACACGCACACATACACACACTTAGCAGGAATAGGACACACACTTCACAATGTCATGTGTGAGCACATTTTGAGGAGCCACTAGAAAAGTGCACCTTTTACCTGGATGCACTATCAGTTAATTGTTTTTATATTATAATGACTTTAATGTAACATATGTCAGCTTCTACAGTTTTACTTACAAAGACTCAGAAACAAGCTCCAGAACAGCATCTGCAGCGAAATGTGACATCCGTAGGGAATAATTGAATTAGTGTTGCGACTTGATTAAATGATCTAATTAAAAAGAGGCTCTGTATTTAACTAATCACATATCTGTGCTTCATGCACTAAGCAACGTCTTTTAATAAGAACAAATTCTGGTGGACGACTGAAATCAGTCACTCAATAAAAATACACTCAAGCAACAAAGCCATGCTCATTGATTTTGTCTGTTGAACTTCCAATTTGTGAATTTGCTTCAGTGTCTGTTGGTGATTCGTGTTTTGGTTGATTTGCATGTATTTGGAGTTTTTTAATATAGGTCCTTCATTCAAGCCCCACAACATATAGGTTGGACCCCAGAAGAGCAGTTAGGTCCCAGTCCTGAGAGAAAAACAACAGCAAACACGTACAAACACACACCCAGACGTGCACAGCATCCTCCATTCAGCATGTACACTTTGTCTAATGAGGTGCAGCTGAGTCACCGGGCCTAATAGGACAGTCGCAGTGTGTTATTCCTCCACTGTCTGAGGTCGAGCTGAGCTTCCTCACTCACCAAACACTTTGCTGGGCTGTGGACGGCGGGGTGTCACACGTGCTGATGCATTTTCACTGCAGCGGCTCGTGCTTCATTGCGTTCAAAACAAAGAGATTTCCAGCGGTTATGTTGGAAATAATATACTCTGCATGCTTGGTAAACCAACAGGGACTCACAAAGTATCAACAGCTGAGAGTCTTTAACATAAAAAGTTCAAGCTTTGTGTGTGTTATTGTCAGTAGATATCATAAAGTCTGAATTTCACCAGCATACAATCTCAACAGGAGGTTAAATTCAATTCAACTTCTTTCTATAGGAAGTGAAAAAAGTTACTCCAAAAAGTCTCCATATTTATTGGAAAATATGTGATGTCTGCAGTTGTGGCCTTTTGGTTAAAATGAGTTCAAGGTCAGAGTTGGGAAAAAAAAAATTATTTGTATCATGAAGAAGAAATCACATTGACTGCTGCTGAGTGATGTGACACATTTCATCCACCCAAACATCCACCTTGACCTTTTTCTGAACCGTTTTCACTTGAACAATTTTCCCCTGCAGCTCAGAAAAGAGAATATTCAAACGATACAGAAATCAGTTGACAAGAAAAACAAATATAGGTCATTTCAAGAGTTTATTCGATGATGTAATTAGCAGGGACAGCATCCTAAATCCCAGTTATTTCAAAACATTGCTTTGAGGGCGCCGGTTCATTTCTCTCCCCCTGAGGAGGATTGGGAAGTCTACAGATGGCTTCACCAGTAATCTAAGCAAAAATGGAAAAAGATGTCAACCATTTTTTCATTGGCCACACACTGCATGTTCCAAATGAGAGCTGCTTTTTTTTTTCCCATTAATTTACCATTTCGTCAAGGTTAAACCATTTTATCTTAAGTCTGTACAGCTCGCAACTATCATACCGATCACACAAATTTTATATCGTTTAAATTTCTCTGGATTAAGTTAATATTGCATTCAGCTATAAAAAAAAAAAAAAAAAACTGTGATACGCTAAAATTGTCAAAGACTCCACTTGTTGCCTATTTATCTGAAGCCTTGCTGTAATAGAAAAAACTGTGGTAAAAACGGAGGCTATTCCACCAGCTTCTGTGGCAGGTAATTAACCACCAGCCTGTGTTATGTTCAGCACCGCAACCTTCACTCGCACCGCCTCCGTGAAGGGTACAAAAAGGAAAAAAAAGATGTGCCTGCGGGGTCTGTGTCCCATTTAAATCACTGCTGTGGTTTTGCTATAACCTCGTTTTTACATCGTCTTTGCTTTACTCAGCGCTGGACCATAAAGACTTACACTTAAAGTGTCACGAGGTTCAGGTCTCAGTAATATTCAGCCAAAGAGGTCGGCTCTCAAGACGAGTCTCGACTTGAGATGCAGTGTGTCTCGTCTGGTGGAGTCGCAAGCTGAAAGCAAATCAATGCTGCAGAAATTCAGCCACTGAATTATGAGGAAAAAGCTTTTATTTTTTATTTATTTATTTATTTTTTTAAACTCATCCTCTAAAAAAAAACTGCAACAAATTAAGAACACGCCGGCAGAATGTGGCCTGTTTGGAAATCTCTAAATATTCAAATTGAAATGATATCCCGTTTAACCCAGCTGAATTTCTATTCACCTGTGAGAGTAAATTCCTATTGACAGTGTGTTTCTGAGGTGACGCAGCATTTTATAAGTAACAACTAAAGCAGTTTCAAATGAAACGAGAGTAGCAGCGTCTCAGTTTTCAGGAAGGTTAAATGAAATACTTATTGAAAGAACGTCAGGTTTTGGGTTCAAATCATCTTCAGCGATGCTTCAACTTGATGAAGGAGCACCTGAAAACAGCTTGGTAGCAGGAAGAGAACACATCGTTCTACTAAGCTTATTGGAAGTATCATTTTAGTACCGTTCTGAGAAAATATCCTTGAATATCATCCCACAGAAGGCAAGTACTTTAATCTAAAACAACTAAAATGTAAATGGCCTTTAGTCAGACCATATTCACTATATATTTGGCCATAGCTAAAAATACTTTAGAATACTTTTGTTAAGACGCTTGAACCTATGTCAGAGTTGTAAATGTTTTTTGTCCATCCAACCGTCTTCTAGACCATTTTATCCAATTCAGGTTCGCAGCGGGTTGAAATCAGTTACATCTCAGTCACACTCTCACACAGTCAATCCTCCTCAAAACTGGAGAAATAAAAACCCATACAAGCACAAGATGAACATGTAAAACCTCTTTTTTCACGTTTTCACAACGTTTTCAAGTAAAAACACAAAATGTCCGTTGCATTTTCAGAGTCCATTTACACGTCAATGGTGCTCGGAGCCACTGAAAACAGAACTTGTTAAAAAGGCTCCGACTCGTCTTAATTTAAACAAAGTTGTTTCCTGCTACTGGTCCTGAGCGCCACAAAGAAACTAGTTCTGCACATGCTCAGTAGAGGGACAGTAAGGAAGATGTGTGCTTCCAGAGTGTCATGACTCCCACCATATTCTCCTGGACTTGGTAGTTTTATATTTGACAGTCACCGTAATAACAATCCAACTTGGTCGTCTGTCCGTTCAAATGGCCATAAACTCCCATTGTAATTGTTTATTGTTCTCTGCACGCATGTGTGCGTGGTTTCATTACAGAAACAAATAACAGCACCTACTGGTGGCCATACAGGAAAATTACATTGTTTTCAGGGTTTCTGTTGATGCCATGTAGACGTTTCTGAAATGAAAACATAAAAACGATGCGTTCTCACTTGAAACATTGTTGAGTAAACGAGGCCTCGCTCGAAGTCATCATGGAAGGGCTTGTCTCAATGCCAACATGCAGCCCTGTTGGATTTTTGAGTATGCACACATTTCTGCTTAATATTTATATTTTCAGTAGCCTGTTTATAACATGTTTGAGCATCTGAGCTGTAAATGGTCCTGCAAACTGAATTAGATTACAATTGAGAGGGTCCATTGAAATGTCTCTATTGGATGCAGATTCATTAAACATCTTTAAATGCAGGATAAGCTGGCCAGCAGCAATATGCATCAAGATAGAAATTAGACAATATCATTTTTAAAAATACATCAATAATTGTGTTTTTAGGCCATAAACACGTTAAAACTGGGGGAGAGAATTTTTCTAGTAACGAGGTCTATAAGCTGCTTCATTTAGTGAGAGTACTCGCCATTGAAAAGGATTTCATCAGTTTTTGTGCTGCACAAGCAACTTTTACTGTTTTTGTTAGCAAACATGCTCTTGGTACACCTCACTAATTGTTGATTTTAGTGCTTCATTGGGAAGCTCATCTCAAAAAATGCAAACAAGAAGTAAAAAAAATAAATAAATAAAGGTGCACTCTCGCACTCTTCCTCATTACACTGGTCTGCAGTACTTAGTGAATTACAGAGAATTTGCTGTGACGATGGTCTCATGAGACACCACTGAGAAAATGCCTACAGTTTCCTCAGACGAGGGAATGAGCCTGAACATGTCTGAGAAGTTCATTCAGACACGCAGAAGGACAAAACACTCCACAACATGCTTTTTCACATATTTCTGAAGGTTTCCATGTAAAGTTCACAGAGACGTTAAAAACCTTCAGGAATGACGGAAAACATGAATGAATGTTTTTTTTGCTGACCACGATAAGAACACAATGCCAGAATCGACATTTCTCTGCATTCTGCACTCAATGTCTTTTTTTCCCAAATGAATAAATCAAAGAAACGACCCTTTACGAGGGTCTCGACTGACCCAGAGGCTAAAGCTGTTAAAAATGTATGCAGCCCGGCTATGCCATATGGCTTTACAGTACGATGAGGGCAGTCAAAGCTTTCAAAGACGTTCCCTTGGCAAAATCTGAAGTTCATCTTCTCAGAAGCCATAAACCTGACATAAATACAGAATATAACCTCCATGAAGTGTGTGAGAGTGTGTGGGTGCAGGAGCCAGTGCCGGCAGAGTCAGAGGAGTTCAGTGTGTACAGAGATGACATATTAACCCAGATATGTTCACACCCGCTCTCTTTCAGTCAGACAGACTGAGTGATTGTCCTGTAGTCCACGACCAGATACTAATTCAAGGCCAGAGGAAACTCAAAACCAACAATCCCAATAAAAAGGAAGGAAGTGTGCCGTTTAAAAAGCAAACTGACCATGAAGGTCTCACACGAATCACCAGGAATCGATAGTTTCTCTCTAAGCATTCCTCTAAGAACTGCAACAAAGCCTGAAAGTACATGGACATGAATTTACCTCGTCTGAAGAGCTTCAGCGGATCAAGATCCATACATTCACCCACACACTGATATGTCATGTGCTCACACACTGCTGAGAGCAATATCAGTGTCTCAGGGACACTTTGGATTAAACCAGCAACCTTGGGATTGGAAGATGGTCTGCTCCAGCACCGAGAACACATCAGACCCAGAGCGGGTCACAGTCTGAACGCTGCACTTCAAATGAACATGGAGCTGAAGATGGACGCAGCAAAAGGACTGAGGTCAAGACCAAAGTGAAACAAAGGAGTAAAATAAAAAAGAAAACTGGATTAAAGAAGACACTGGAGACAAAAATGTTAACATTGTACAAAGAGACGTCATCATGCATCATACTGTAGCACATAACAAAAATCCTACTGCATTGTGGGAAGTATTTATTTGCAGGATGACTTAAAAAAAGAGTCCGAAGGCAAATTGTACTGTTACACACGCCAACAAAGACGGAGACGAGCTGCTTCCAAGCAGACGACAGCTCATTTCCGATCCTGATCTCTTCCTGTGTGTGATCCGTGCTGGGCTCAGACTTTTATCTGAACCGCAGGTTGTGTTTGGTGAGGCCTCGGGCAAACCAAAGTTCACATTTCAGAGTGTACATTTTAACAAACAGACCACACAAACGGCACAATTGCACAACAGTGTGTGTTTTGCAGAACTAAACTGCCAAGTTACCAATGCAACCTTTGCATCACTGATAAAATCACCAGTTTTCTGGAGAAAATGTTCCAAACAGCAGTGATATAACATTGGCCTGCAGCAAGTCGACTCTCGCTCCTGCTGTTACTCAAAAGGAAAAAGGCTTTGTGTGTAGCAACAGTAAAGTTATCAGGATGAGTTGTGGCTGAAGCTGCTTTAAACCTTATTAAAGCATAAACTGTGAATAAATGGGTGCTGCCCACAGTATTTACAGAGGACGTGTCACACCTGGAAGTAACCGACAAAAAAATGACACAGAAGACAAAAGGAACAGTGGTCTTGTAGGAAGATAATTCATCTTCAGCAACCTCTGTTTCCTGCACACAACCGAAGACACAGTTTTCAAGGGCATTCTTTAATCCATCCATCTTTTATACTTGTTCTAGCCAACGTGAGGTCAAATCAGGGTGGAGCCCATCCCACCTGAGCCTGTGTGAAAGGTGGGGCGCTTCCTGGACGGGTCACTGACCAGACCTGACGAAAATCCACACGTTTTCCACGAGCATTCCTGTGTCAGTCGAGTCAAAAACAAAAGCTGTCCTCGCTGTCGTTTATTTTAATGGTTAAACACAGTGACAGGGCCGAATATTCTTCTCACTGAACTTAAGAAACTTAATAAAAATGTATCAGTGTAGCTTGCGAAATGTGTATTTAGATACATAATATAACAGGAAAAGAAAGACAATGTCAAATGTGCTTACAGTCGTCTTTATAAATGCACAGGCAGTTAAAAATTAATGGAACGCTGGGATCTGAGAGATTGAGCACCAGACTTCATCGAGGATTCATTGTCTATGTGTGAGTCATTAGTCAATCATTACAGTTCGCAGGCAAAAGTTTAACATTCACTCAATCGAGCCAGAGCAATACAAACACATGGCTAAAGCTTCCTCTTTTAGACTGTTATAGTTTTCTTATGAAGCCAAATCCAAGAGTATGCAGCCTGCTGAGCTGGAGTCGCTTCCATTAGAGAGCCAACTACCTGCTCTTCTAAACCTCTTTCTGTAAATTCACAGTAAGCTGATAAGAGCAGCTCAAGGAAATGGCTAAAATATACATATTACTGCACAATGAAAGCCTTTGTGTTCCAGTGATTCCAGAGTACATATCCCTACTCCTCGACTGGAGCTGCACAGAAGAGGATTAATCAGCAGCAGCAGAAGCCATGCAGAATATTCAGATTCCCAGAAAAGACATATTGAGTATAAGTCAAGCCAGAAGTAAAGCCTGAGCCGGGTTCATTGGGCCGGATGGCGCAGGAAAGATAAAAACATCCGATATGGGGCAAGTCATTTTGATTTATGTGAGCGTGCTGAGAGAGAGCACTCAGGAAATAAACAATTGGTGTGTTTGTGTTTTTACATGTTATAATTGGATGTTGATTTTCAGATTGTAATATATGCTACAGGATTCTGTGTTTTTAACCTTTATATAAACTTTGGATCAAAATTGACCAATTAATGTGTTGACTTTTCCAAAAGTGAGCCACAGCATTAGAGAAAGTCCAATCCTGTTATATGTTCATATGTTAGTTTTAGTGTGTAATGTTTTGTTCACTGAGGCTTTGACAAGGTCTAATTTGACCTGTGTCTTTCCAAATGTGACCGGACTGAGTCGCAGCTCACTGAGGGTGAAGGCAGGACACCCAGGGCGAAGCAGCTTTCAGATTTAGACAATGTGTCTTCATATTTACCATGTCTCCAGTGAAAGAGGGAATCAAACTAAGAAATAGTTGTTATAAGTACATTTATTAATTAATTTTCCATTGTCAAAGAGGGTATTTTGCATATCTTCATCAAGATGAACTGGTGCCATACTGCAAGTTCAAACATTCAGTAAAGCGGTTCCACATTTTAGATACAAACATACTAATAACAATGTAGTTATGAGAATCCCTAAATGACTGATTTCTGTTTTGGACTGTGTGATGAAAGTAAAGTGTTTAGGTGCATTAAATGAAAACGAGATATACTGTAAGTATGTAAGTCAGCAGTGAAATCAGAAAACGGGATCTTTAGGTGATATGAGCATATAAAGGTGTGGAAATAATCAAATTTTAAAACTGGAGAGTAAAAACATACTTTCCACCCACAATCTACACCTGATTCCTTTTCTGGTTCTGTTGGACCGGATTTCAGCCAATACACACACACACACACACACACACACAGACATATACACAGCTATAGGCAATTTAGAGTCATTAATTAACCTAACAAGCATGCCTTCAGGTTGCGGGGGGTGAAGCCAGGAACCGGAGAAGGTGGCTGTGAAATGAAAGCCACTTCCCACTGCTCCACCGTGCCTCCCAGCGAACACCGGCTCTGGTTGTACGAAGGAGGCGATACCAAACCGTCTATCTGTGGTCTGTCGGTTTTTGTGAATTGATAGTGATGCAGGAGCACAGATGTTGATCTTGTTGTGATTGTAGTTAAAAGACGAGGACTTTGATGATCAGGATATCTGATGTCTAAGTTTTCACGTTGGTTAATCTTTTTTCCTGAAATAACCGGAACAAAATGTCCCTTTTTCTATTTTTCAGTCATATATGGGAGAAGGGCTTCTGGTGTGAGGTTGACTTTCCTATTCTGAAAGGAGGTTGACTTCAGGTTGATTCACGAATGATCGTGCCATTAAACCTGGAATAGAAACACAAAATAATCAGTGCGTGTAGATCTGATCATTTGTGAAGTTGGTTTGCGAGGCACTGGGGGGTTTGGAGCCCTCCAGCCACCTCACAAACACTGAATGGATTCAAAAGTGGCTTTCAGACAACACATTTGCACATTTGCAGCTGCATGACATGCATTGTGGTGCGCCTTAGGTTAACTGGAATCAGAAAAGGTTCAGATAATCACACATCACTTTTAGAAACGGAAACATCTGAGCAAACGTTGAAACATTGACATCGGTTTTAATCCATGCCAAAGCAAATGGACCTCAAGGTCACTGACATAATGCTGCCGCGGACAGGAAGAGCCTGTGAAAAGGGGTCTTTTATAGTCTGGTAGAATACAGCACACACTGTATAACACAATGGCCTGGAGCCCGCAGCAGGCTCAGGGGGG
>OMNM01065303.1:20169-33749 GCA_900302745.1 Parablennius parvicornis | reverse complement strand
GCGCAGTGCGCCTCTTGTCAGTGCCGTAAAAGAGGAGAGGTGGGGGCCGACAGGGAGAGGAAGAGGTAATTTGTTGCAATTAATTACGCAGTGAGTGTGGCTTTGTTGTGTGGGAGAGCATTTTATCTGTTGGAATGCTTCCTTCGCCAGGCTGTGATGCTATTTGTTTGATTTATAGCTTCTGCCAGCCCGAGGCGCAGGGAGCTTCCTTCTGTGTGTGTGCGTTTGTGTGTGTGTGCGTGACTTTTCACATGTGCACAGTACTGTGGCATTATCCACAGAAATATACTGTAGTCCCTGTGACAAGGAGCCCTTTGTTTGAGAGTGACGTTACATATGAACAGCCACACTGCCTGTGCTTTTCTATCAGGACTGAAACTCTTGCGTCCATTTGTCTCAGCAGCAAATCAACAACTGCAAAGGTTGACCTTCCATCACCAGCTCCCCTCACCTTTTCTCCTCCTTGTTTTTTCAGAGACAGTAAGCTTGTCTGAAAAGTGCAGTGGCCAGTGCACCACGCAGCCAAAACAAATCCAGCTAATATGCTGATATTTCTAACGCTGGCCCCCGTCGACCCCTTTTCGTTCATCTGTGATATGAGGACAGGCAGGATTGTGACAACGTGGATCCATTGTGGCTCAGTTGGGGGTTGTGGGGCCTGTCTGCAGAGGCTGACAGATGGATCAACCAGCCTACAGGCAGTGGGAAGAGATGAGCGAGAGGAGCAGTGCTTTCCATCTCTCAACATACTGTATGACTCCCAAATTTGCCATAGCGCGTCACATGGTTTGGCAGTTTTGCGACATTAACAGAGAGCTGCAGTCATGGCGCTGGCATACACTCTACAACATTTTTCATTTCTCCTTACGCTGTGACCTCACTGCACGGTTTATGATAAATATCAAGGTCAAAAGATGCTCATGACATCTTTTAGTGAAACTTACAGAGGATGCTTCATACTGAAAGACAAGACATTGATAATGTTCATTGATCAATCTTCTATACAGCTTCATCACACACGCATTCACACCTATAATATTTAGGCACCGTTTACGTGATGTTTTCAGTAAAAATGCAAAACTTTCATTGCATCTTAGGCGTCCATTCACACAACAACGATGCTCAAAGCCATTGAAAACACAACATTCTGAAAATGGCTCCCAAGGCGGAAGTATTTCACAATGCTGTGCCTCCATGTAAACGGAGGAGAGGCAAACGTTTTGAAAACGCTCAGATAGACAACTTAAAAGCTACTGCAGTGAAAACACATGTTTTTATATTTCAGAAAGTTGCAATTTGAAATGTTTTGAACATTTTGAAAATTATATTAGTTTTGACGGAATCAGCAAAAATGCTGACAATTATATAGTTTTCTTGTTGGGCCACTAGTGGTTGCTGTTGTTAGTTTGTTTAATGAAACCATACACACATGCACACAGAGAACAATATGCAATAAATATTAAAAATCGGAGAACACGGAGGTTCTAGTGGACAGATGACCAAGTTGGATTATTATTATAGTGACTGTCAACTACAGAACTACCAAGTCCCAGTAGAATATGGACTGGCGGTCATGACACTCTGGAGGAAACATTGTTCTCATTGTCCCTCGACTGAGCATGTGCGGAAAGATATTTACTATGGCCAACTGGCCGTGGTGCAAATGTGCAGTAGTTGTGTTTTTGCTATATGCAGTGAGATGAGCCGCAAGTGTTTTCAAAAACTTGCATTTTTGCATGTTTCCATGATAAGGGAATCGAGTGTTTTCAAAAAGATTCTACTTTTGGCGCCTTTTTCAGAAAGTTGTGTTTTCAGTGGTTTCAAGGACTGTAAACAGACCCAACGCGCAATGAAAGTTTTTTATCTTTACTGAAAGACATTGTCATTAAAACACGGCCTCTGTATGTGGTTCAACATTGTCCTGCAGGGATAGAAAGTAAAGAGATGAGAAAATATAGTTGTACTACATTCATATAGTGCAGTAGTGGTTTTCTCTATGTGGAAGAAGCCTGAGCCAGCGGCACTAATGCAGCTCATACCACCAGAAAAACAGGCAGAACCGCACACTGATCACAAGCTGGATGGACCTTCTCCTCTTTATGTGACAGGAAACTGTGTCCATAGGATCAAAATGAGAACAACAACATCAACAGTTCTCCATGCTGCTTCAGTCCATTTTAAATAATCAGAGCATCAGATGTGACATCAGTATATTTGGATTCTGTTCACGTGTAATAAAATATTGGTTGATGAAGTTTGCAAAACATTGATACATCGTCCAAGTTCAAAAATAATTACTCCCTGACAAGATTTACATAGACGTACGTGTATTTGGACATATGAAATGACTACTACAGTAGCCACAATATGTAGGTCTCTCACATGAAGAGATACAGAATCATGTAACAAAAGATGAAAACACAAAACAAAAATCCTCCCGTAGCTTGTTCACATTCACCATGAGCCAAATAGTGTAAACGTACAGTGACAGTAAATATAGAACAAGTCACATGTTGTCTTGTGACCTCGATCCACTTTGGACAAATTGTTTGCATACCTTGAGTTTTGCACACCCTCACACGTGCTATCAACTCCTCACACACTGCTTGTGTTTCGAGGCTCAAAATCAGGTCAGTCAGCTTTGAGTGTAAACATTGGTATGCTCATGAGATGAGTTCAGAAGAAGTACAACAAAATGTTTTGGTGTCATAAGGTCTTTAAGTCAGAGGGTAAAAACTTCTAAGAGCATCGTGAGAAACCTATTCAGCTGTGACACACACGCTGAAAGAGTCCGAGAAATGGATTCAAACGTGTCCGACAGTTGATTTGAAATACATGAACATGTGACTTCCCTCTCAGAAAGCACACACTAGATCTATTTACAGTATACTCAAGAAAAAAAGCAACTGTCTTTTTGTCCAACTTTCTGCGAATGATTGAACGCAGTGCTGCTCCCCCGCGCTCCCCTTTTAGACCAATAACGAGTGGGTCGACCTTGTTTTCCAGCTGTTGCATTATTTCTCATCGAGTTGGCCCAGGGTTCCATATCCGTTCATCAGAGCCAGCTTCAGGTGACCGTTTGACGTGAGCTCTTCCTCCAGGATGTTGTTCCTGGCGGCGAACATCTGACTGATCTCCATGAAAGTCTTGTTTTTGGTCTCTGGAATGATGAAAGTGGTGTAGAGGGCCACTCCCAAGCAGATCACACAGAAGAGCAGGTAACAGAAAGGACCCATGGCAATCTGTGGATGGAAACAAATAAATATAAAATCAAACGGCACGATGAAAGAAAACTACAAACTCAAAGATCCCTGCAGTTAATATGATTAAAAACCTTTAGAACAATTGAGAAAATGAGCTTGTGTCAATCCATCAGCCTGTTTTTCAGTCTACAGTGTTCAAGTTATTTAAACAAGAATGCTTTGGAGGGTTTTTTTTTTTTTTTGTACTTTCAGGACTGTTTGAATCTCTACATCTCCAACAATTTCAGTCTTTAGTTCTGGAAGCATTCTTACCAAAACATTTTGATTGTCATTAAGACTTCTCTCACTCCGAACATTGAAATTGGAAAGCAAAAGAAATCACGTGTGGGGCCATACAATCATTTCCGTGGTAAAACAACTACAAGGAGACATAAAATTTGTGAAAACAACACCAAACATGAAGCTATTAAAGAAAATCTAAGCAAATTAGTACAAATTCAACCCAAAAAGAAAGTAATTTAATGTAAGTTAATTATTTTATAAATTAGTGGATTAATTAGTTCCGCATGAAGGCTCCTGAACAAGCTGTTCACTAAACAATGGCACTTCATCACTGCGTGAAGTTTTGGAAACAGTTGCTTACGGACACATCGACCATCCGCTGTGAAACATTCGTTTTCATTTAGAACAAAGACGTAAATTATGGGGAGAAGTGGGAAATTCTACTTCATTAGAAAAAAAACATGATCATTTGTTTGTTAGTCCTATTTAGTGACTTCTAACCGGCTGGAGCAGTGAATATCGACTCTGTTTCCAGTGTGATGGACTGGCCTTCTGTTCAGGGTTTAACCTGCTTTCTCCCAATATCAACTGGGAACAGCTCCAGTATCCAATGACTCTTAATTGGATGAAGCAGTATAAAAAAAAAAAAATTAAAAAAATGAGCGTATTAAGATGCAGACATGTTCTAGATCAGGGGTGTGAAACACATTTTAGTTCAGGAGCCATATACAGCACAATTTCATCTTCAATGTGCGGGACTAGTACATTAGTGCCATAATAACCTTTAAATTTAAACTTTTAACTTTTTTCTTTGTTGTGTCACAGAATATATGTTATAAAAATGTATATATTTTATAAAATCTAGCAATTACTAACACAAGTCTCAACCTGAATCCAATTTTAATAATCCCTATGGTTTCAATAGGGTCTTATGCGCTGTCAGTGCTCGGACCCTAATGAAATCTTCTGGTGCAAAATGCAGTGAAATATCAGTAAGACTTCTCCCATAACTGCTGTACCATTCATGTTTTTACAAACTTCCTTCGAAATTTCCTCTTTTATACTTTCTGCATTGTGCTTCCACAGACCGCTTTGACCGTTCTTGTCGGTATGCGTTTCATAAGGTAACGTAACGATCCTGATGATATTTCCACTTCTGTCAGCTTACTTCCTCCTCCTTTCTTGAAGTTTTTTTTTTAAATATTTAACTCCAGGAGCTCTGAGTCGTGTGGTGATCTTTACATCCTGTACAATCTACACAATCCCAAGTTAGGAGAATATAAAGATAGTCAGACAGCTCAGAAATCCTGGAGGAAAATATCAGGAATGAAGAGGAATGAGTATGTTCTTAGATAAGTTTGAATTTGGCAAGAAAACAAATGCAACAATATGATTTCAAAAAGTCAGCAGATGAAAGTGGTGAAGAGCCAGCTGAGAAAATGCTTTTCCCAAGGAAAACAGCAGAATCTCTGCGACTCTTACAGGTTAGAAATCGATGCAATCAGGAACAACAAAAACACTTAACTAGGTTAGAAATGTCACACCTCCGCTTAACTAAAGTTTTCAAAATAAGATTTGCAAATGTCAAAGATATCTACACTTTCCATAAACTAGAGCAAACCTGGTAAACTACCCATCACGTTCAATGTGAAGGCTTTGGTTTGCTCATGGTAGTGGGTGTGACCAACAGTGAGGAAGTCACAACCTTTCTTACAGACAATATGATGAATCTCAAGGACATGGAGAACCACTGGTCTAAGAAATGGGAACGTTATTAGGCAGCTGCCTTGTTCTGTAAACAGAGATGATGGTCAAACATTGAAGGTTTCAGCTGTTAAACCGAATCACCGAGCTAAAAGATGCTAAAATGCAGACCGACGGTGATATAAACAAGCTGAGCGTTTCATTATCCTCTTTACTGTTCAAGTGGAACGTCCCGGAGGACAATGACAGACAGCAAGGTCGTGAGATTAATTGGAAGTTTTATTGGTATTTGGGGCATCACTTCCATTCAAACCAGGCCGCACAGCTCACTTCATAACAGCTCCCTGTCTGACATTGTAAACGGAGCCACATCGCGCCAGAGATTCAAATAAAGAAAACCTTCAGGGCAAGTAGCTTGGCATGATGAACCTGATAGTAATTTGGAGTGTTTGTTAGGTCTAATTTCAGAAGGTTTTTTTTTGTTCATTTACAGGTTAAGACCTTAATCAGTAAAATTTTAAGCAGGTGCAGGTAAAAGTGCCACTTTTCCATCAAGCAATACCATCAGGACGGTAACTGAGAGTGGGCAGTGGTGGCCGAGAGGTTAGAGAATTGGGATTGGAAATTCTAAGGTTTAATCTCCCTGGAGTGCCGTAATGTGGCTACATATCCGCACCCGAGAAAAGGATTTTCCCCGAGGGGATAAATAAAGTATGATTAGGTTAGTTTAGTTAGTGAGTTTAAGAGAGGCTTCAGATTCAGGCACTGTTTACACAAAAGCGTTGTCAAGTGAAAACGGAAAACTTTCATTTGTGTTTTGGGTGTTCGTTTACACGACAATGGAAAACACTCAGGCTCTGACTCCGTGTAGACGTCAGAAGCGCTGCTGCTGTCCATGCATGTCAAGGCTGTAGTAAAAATTGTTGTTCTGCACATGCTCAGTAGACGGACAGTAAAAAACAATGTTTGCCTCCAGAGTGTCATGAGTCCCAGTTCATATTCTTCTGGGACTTGGGAGTTTTTTAGTTCACGGTCATTTTAATAACAAAACAGACAAAAGCACCCACTAGTGGCCCTTTAGGAAAACTGCATATTTTCAGCAATTCTGGCATTGTTTTCAAAAACATTGCAGCGTATATGTGAAAAACAAAAAATACAAAAACAATGCATTATCATTTGAAACGTTATTGTTGTTGTTGTCTGGTACAGAAGCCTGTTCTCACCTCCAGGAAGGGGAAGACGAAGCCGATGGTGAAGTTGGACAGCCAGTTGAGGCAGCCGGCCACGGTGTAGGCGGCCGGCCGGTGAGACTGCTTGAAGAGCTCTGCAGTGATCAGGAACGGTACGCCGGCTGTGAAGACGCAGAATGTTTGTGTTGTTTGGAAGGAAACACTTCAGCAACATCATTCAGCACTGCACTCGGAACGAGTTAAACCTATTGCTTTGATGTAACTAAGCATCCCGTTAAAAAAACAAATCATATTTAATGACTCGGTACGACTGTGTGGATCTATTGGGTGTTGTGAAATTAACTTCAGCATCTTCATTCATCTTGTACTTCATCAATATTCCCTCTCTGTACTATTTATTGGCAGCCATTCCAAATTAACAGAAGACCATATAACAAATCCAGAAGCCTTCTTCAGGACGGAGAGCCGTTGGATTCCTCGACTTTTATTTCATTACGTTTGCGTTCATTACTGCCCAGTATTCAGAGTCAGACAAGAGGTCTTTGTCAACTTGGCAAAAGTCCAATTCTGAACCTCAAGACGGCTTATCCGGAACCTGTACTATTCATTAGTTTGATATAGAAGATCTACGAGATGTTGTTTCTGTGTTAAACACATGATTCTTCATTGTTTGGAGTGAAAGCTATGAAGGAGAAATACGCATTAGTAAAACCTCTAATGATCAGCTTTCCAAACGACGCCCTCATTATCTGTGCATGATAACTGCAGAGAGGAAGGTTTAATATTGTCAAAGCCATAACTAGGCCATAATTTGTCAGCATCTGCGGTATGTATGGGAGGGCGTCATTGTGCGAGCAAGGTTTCGTCTGAAGGAAACCGTATTCATCACGGCTAGCTTATGAACAATGAGCCATTAAAGATTTAATTGCGGCAACAGAAATTCTCGTGTGCTGAGGTATAGATTTCGCTGGCTTGACTGATGACGTCGTGTAAACCAGATTCGTTCTAATTCATCATCCTCGCAGGTCCGCTCGACGTGGCTCCTAACGCCGTAAACTATTGCCTCTTAATTCACTTCAATCATCTCATCCAGTGTGTAAATGGCTGCGGCAATGGATGTGGTGTGGCAGTTGTGATTTCCTAATTTACAAGACTAATGAAACAAAATTTCTCCTCACCAACAGAGGAGCCGGTTGGGAGGGAGGAAAGCGCCTTTTGGTTGCCTGTTGTTATGTTAGCGACCACCAGGGAGCAGTGTTACCTTTTACACTGCACACATCTAGTGTGTGTGTGTGTGTGTGTGTGTGTGTGTGTGTGTGTGTGTGTGTGTGTGTGTGTGTGTGTGTGTGTGTGTGTGTTTGTGTGTGAGACAGGTTAAAAGTTTCAGAGAGTTTGAAGTTGTTTTAGTTTTAGTTTTTTTTTTACCTGGACCGATGCAGAAGCCGGCAATGATCCCAACCACACAGCCCACGCTGATGTAACGCATGAGGGACAACTGAGGCTGTCGATCAAACACAAGCGAAGGGTTCAAAACAGCAGCACAATATACCACATGGATATACAACTTTTTATATATGATTAATAACACTAATTTAATAAGAGTTTAAAAGCAGCTGCAAAGTTTCAAAAAGCATAAACCTTTTCTCAGTTTGCTTTTCTTTCTGATCTCCTCCTATAGTTTGTCTGTGTATACTTATCAAATAGATTATTTGTTTTTCATGTACATTTGCTTGAAATAGAAGTAATTAGATGAATGAAATGATGCTTGTTAGTTTTTAAATCAGGCTTAAAATTTTCTGATTTGATAAAGTTTATAACTGGAACTGGCTCCGGTCACCATGGACCATTTTTTATTTAGGGCCCGTTTACATGACAACACTTTCAAGTGCATTTCAAGGGTCAACATTTTAACGACTCCCAAGGTGCAACTTTTTGAAGATGCACCAATTCTGTCTCCCATGGAAACGGGGTAAAAAGCAACTTTGTGAAAACACTCTGTCTCTATGTAGACGGCGGAAATTCTGCTAATGTGCATGTGCACCCCGGCCGTAATAAACAGCGGCACTCACTAGTGGCCCAACATAAAAACTACATCCTTTTCTTTCGTGATTACGGACATCATTTTCAAAATGTTGCCATGTAAACGTAAAACTCTTCTGAAACTAGAAAAAATAACTTAATCGTGTAAACAAGGCTACTTCTCTCACTTCCCTTACATTTATTTGTTCCACGTCTCTCTGAAATAGGAAGTCATGTGACCTGTAATTCTGTGTCTCTGGCAGCTGGAATATCTTTAGTGACTGGATTATGTTTTATGGTTTTGTGAGTGACGCATTTGTTGTAGTCGTCGTATCCTTTTCTTTCCAACTATTACATAACCTTATTCCCAACTGACAGAAGCAGAACACCTGCACGTCTTAGTCTGGTTCTGCACGTTTCTTCCTCTGAACTAAAAAGTTAATGTGGTATTTTTGTATTTTTACCTCTAAACTATATTATGTTGATGATATTGATGCTTTGTAAATTAACTATGAAATCCACATTTCATCATTTATGTTGCATGCAAGCTTCAAGACATTCACTTCGTCACTGCACATAATGACCTTCTTTCACCTTCTTATATTGTTATTTATAATTAACCAGTTTAATTTTTCTTACATAAAGGAGTTTAAGTAACTATTTTAAAACTACTCGAAGTAAAAAAGACATCCGGAATTTTTTTACCCAGGTAAACGTAATGAGTACAGGGTTTAAATATAGAAATGAATATTTAACTTATACAGAAATGCAATGTCCCATCCATCCAGACACATTTCATCCATCAAATAAGGCTGATTACACACAAACACAGTCTGAATAGAAATTGAAAGAGTTGTACTCTTCCTCCCATCATTCTGCCGCAGCACTGAAGGACAGATCATTGGCAGAGATCCACCAATTGAATTTTCACAATGTTCTCATTTTCATGGGCACTGAAGTCGAGAGACAACTTTGGAGTTGTTTGTATTTTGAGGCATAAAACAACTTGAGTGAACCACATTCATAACTACTGAGTTCACAACTAGTGAACACATTATAATGCTTGTTTTTTTTTTTTAAAAAAACATGTTATTCAGCGAGGATTCATCTGATTAATGACGTGGATCATGATGACATTGTGTCACAGTTTTGATTCAGAAAAGAAACTGTTTTCTGATTTTAAAGAAAAAAAAAGAAACCTGGCGAGACTTGACATAAAACACTCTGAAAACCACTCAAATCTTTAAATTTTAGAAGGACGTTGTACATTTTGAAGCAGAAACTGTGACCATCGTCTGATTTAATTTCTTCACTGTAACTCAGAATTGTCCTCATCGTGGTTAAAACAAGTAACGACATGTTTATAAGGAGGAGAGTCAAGAATTTACACAGCCTATATTTTTCAACGAGATATAAACTTAGTGTGATACTATGTTCGTCCACCAGCAGGACTGCAGATGAAGCCCACCTGTAAGAGGACAGACACGGTGATTCCAGCGCAGCAGAGGCCCATGAAGACGAAACCACCGATCATCAGAGGTCTCCTGCCCAGACGCTCGATGGTAAAACACTAAGGGATGAAGAAAAAGGCCGCACGGGCTGTAACAGACACCGTCCAAACAAACAAAACCCCAAGATATGCTCTTCATTTCAATGAGAGTTCAGCAAAGGTTCAATGAGATATACATGTGAAAAGAGTGGTTGGGTTTACTCACGCCCAGCATCCCAGAGAAGACCTCGATGGCACCAGTTCCCACTGTGGTGTACTGGATATAAGGATCTGTGATTCCCGCATTCTTGAATATGTCGTTTGTGTAGAACCAGATCTGAAATTCAGTCAATGAAACTACATTAAAACTACATGGATACTCCAAAGAGACCCGCACATGTTTAAAAAAAAAAAAAAAATCTAAAGTTTGTCATTTGTCCTTAAGGAGCCCAGAAGTGACTTTTCTTGTTGGGCGATTCATCAACGTGATCATTATCATGGAGCTCGACCATCAGTCATGCATTTTGAGATACAACATTTCATCAGTATGGACTCCTGACAAGTGCTCCCCCTGAAATTAATTTGTGTTTTCTCATTAATCACACTTTGCTGATGCAACATCCATCATTGATGATGTGTGGACAAGACGGTGATCTGTGCAGTTAAATGCTGTCTCGTTGATTTAGTAACCATACGCATCGCCTTTCATCTCCTTCGCCGCATTAGAGCAGGCATACATAATGCAGGCACAAGAACAAATACGGTGAAGAAAGTTGAAGAATTGGCACCAATTTGGAAACGGAGAGGAAAAAAAGTAATTTCGGTTTCTAAAACAGTAGCATTTCGCACAGATAAGATGTTTATTTCTAATGTGCCATTCAGGCAGGAGGCAATTCAAGGTACTTTGAATCAGATGTGTTTAACCAATTTTAGTTCGGGGGCCACATGCAGCTCACTTTCATCTCAAGTGGGCATAATAACATTTACATTTAAAATGTAAAGTTTTATTTTTGTTGTGGTGCAGAGTAATACGTGATAAAAATGTCTATTTTCTTGGTACAATTCGTACCAAAAATGACTACAATCTCTGCGTAAAACCAATTTTAATGAAAACTTCTGCAGCAAAATATAATGACATGTCTAAAAAAACTTCTCCTATAGCTGTTTGCATTATGAATGTTTTCACAAACTTGCCCTGACAGCCTGGCTTTGAGGCTAGTTTGATAGCTAAGAGGTAGCTGGCTTTTATTGCAGCATTAATGATATCTCAGCTTGGATGTGTTGCATCTACTACTCTTGAGAAAGCTGTGTTAAATAACCGATGCTTTCTTTGAAAATGTTCTATTTACTTGGTGGATTGGAGCCTCTGGGGGACCAGTTTTGGCCCACGAGTCTCATGTTTGACACCCCTGCTTTAAAGGATCTTTGGTAACACATGGAAATAATGATTAAAAATGAAAAAGGAAAAAAAACAAGACAAAAATTGTTCATCAACATGCACAAAAGGCTGTTAAAAATCTACCCAATGCTGATGCAGCTTTGGCCCTCTGGCCTGCCAACTCTTTATTAAGCATTTTGTTACCAGGGTAAATGTTCAAATGTTTTAAACAGAACATTTAAGAAAGAATATTTAGAAATGTGTAAGCTACTTAGTTATTTATATACCCATTTTTTCCTTATGCCTCATTCATCTACAGATACACTTTTCCACAGTTTTTCTTACTTTTCCTCCGAGATGTAGGAACAAATGCAAAATGAAAAAAAACTGTGATGTGTGAGATAGTGAGCAAATACTGTTAAAATCTGCTGTAAACTTTATAAAGCATTTATACTTTAAAAAACAATTTATATATGTGCCTCCTTTGTGGCAAACTTTTTAAACTAATGATTGACAGTATGAACAATGTTTGTAAACTGTTGTGTAAACTCTGTTGTGTAAACTCTGCTTCTTGTCTGTAGTTGGACCTTCAAAATTCACAGACACAGAAACAGTAGCGACCGCACAGACGGATAAACAACTCTCTTCCTGCTCACCGCGTCGATTCCAGACAGCTGCATGCCGACGTTGACCACGGCGATGGTGATGACCTGCCAGCGGACGCAGCGGTCCGTCAGCAGGCTGCGGACGGACAGGGTCTGTATGGAGGACAGCGAGCGCTGCTCCTCCTGCATCTCCTCCACTTCTGCCTGGATGTTCGCTTTATTGCGAAACCACTTCAAGGCTGGAAAACAAAGATCATTCAGGTTCCATGTGGTCGGCTCCAAATGCAGTTTGTCAGGAGGACTTGAAAACGAAAAGGAGCTCATTAACCTGCGATGGTGGCGTGCACGTTTTCCTTCTCTATCAGCAGGTACCGCGGACTCTCTGGAAACCATGGCAACAACATCAGCTGGATTAAGGTGGGAAACACGATGAGGGACAGAAGCAAAGGCCAGTGCTCCTCCTGTGTGGAAAAATACACACAATCTCACTATACTATATACAATGCACAGATAATGGGTCAGCAGCTTCTTGCTGAGAATAAAAGGGTTTGCATGTTCTCCCTTTGCTTTGCATATAACGACATTTATGTCACAACCGATCACACAAGTCACTCATTAACCCATTAACCCTCCCGCCATTGCAGTACTTCATACTTCAGCCTGTATCCACATCCTCATGGGGACATTACAATCCTCCAAAGATTAGAACAAGATCATATGGAAGCTGTGAGTTTAATCAGCAGACAGTTTTGTGACTTTTAAGCTTTAGGCTTCTCTGTTCTTCTGCTATACATGGACCATATTGTTAGTGAACCGGTGGAAACAGCATCATCTGATGATAAGGAACAATAAGCTAGAGGGCCGAAGCACATGTTACTCCATGAATGATAAAGTTCAGAAATTCATGTTCACTTCCAACATAAAGCACATTGTTCTGCTGAATGTGACTTGAATGTACTAAACTTTTTGTGGGGGGGAAGTACCAACACCCAGTCATGACCGGTGTTTTCTTGTGTCTTTCAGGCTTTCTGCTATAAATTAATAACATTAATAGAACACAGCACTTTTCTTATAAAAACCATGTGGTGATTAAAATGAGATAACATGATTTTGAAAGCTTTTTAAAAACGTCCCGTGAGAATTATAGCCTTTTTAGGTAATAATTTAAGCTGCAAGCAGCACAGAACAGGTCTGTGCATCTTTGCTAATCCTAGCAATTTTAAGTAGTATCTTCCAGCTGGCGCTGTGACTGACAGTGTATTTTGACCTGTGGATGAAAGGAGGGTAAAATGTGATCACGGATCTCATCGGGACAGGACTGTGATCACAGATGTAAAGTTTGAGGCAGATTGCATCATGTAGAGTAGAGTCACACATCACTTCCTGTTTCATGGCGAGCCATCAAATTTTCAGGGGGCCTTCCACGGCCACGCCCTTTGACATTTGCAGAAGAATTTTGATACTGTTTTTTCATCTTGAGAGCCTGCTGTATATACATTCCAAATGTTTGTTCTCTTGGACTGACTCTGTAAAACGACTTCTACAGTTCTCTGAGGTCGGTGAAATGTTACTTAGATCTTACGAATGTGAAAACAATGTAGTGGGCGCTATGGAGCCATTTTGCCAGACACATGCACAATGACCATAAATAAAATTGCCACTTCTATTCTTAAATTGAAACCCTAAAGAATAATTATTTTTAAATGTAAA
>OMNM01065301.1:1308-26282 GCA_900302745.1 Parablennius parvicornis | reverse complement strand
CTACTAGATTACTTTTTAGAGATTTGCGTTATATATGTTGCATATGTATGTTTTCACCTTTAATAAATTCCATTGTCATTTATCAGTCATAAAAGCTGCAGGTTAAAATGTGAGGCAGTTCTATTTTTATTTCTCTCAACTTTTTCTTTATATTTTAAGCCAAATAGTGAGTCTACCAACGAGTAATGCTATTGATGCTAATGGAACTCTAGCTGCAGCATCCAAAGTTATTCCATGTGTGTTTTTTAGTGCTGACTATGTATCTCTTTTCTCCTCAGTTATTGTGCCTCAAACTACAGGGACAGGTCAGTACTGTGCCTTTATTTAATTTTTCTAAGCCATGACTGATACTAAATGCTGTGTATGCAGTAGAATGTGTGAATTATACAAAATGAACCTTGGAAGCCATAGCGTAGCCCCTGTTTGCACACTTTTCCCCTATAAATTGTGATTCAAAATCCAGAGTGGACCCTAATATTTCTTGGTAGTTTTTATGATGGCAGACAACAGTGTGTAAAAGTGTGTTTTCAATCCAACCACAAGCCTCTTCCAGTAATAAAAAAAAATTCTCATTTATGTGCTGAAAAAGAGCTGCATGCCACATTTGCAGGCATTAAGTCAGAACTAGTCATGCTGGAAAATGTAATATACTTCACAAAGTCTCATATTGTCCACACTTTCAAGTTTATACATGAGCCTATCTGGCCCTCTACAAATCCTTAAAAAGAGGAAACGTTCTTAGTGAGCAGCAGCAGAGGAGCTGCCCTTGGTGCTGAACTCAGGAGATTTGAAAGCTGGAATTTACTCTGCGCTTGGGTTTTCTGCTGGAACACTGAGGGTAATAAATGTGCTGCATGGCGCTCGTGATGGAATCTGAGACATTATGGGAAGTCGGTCCTGCTTTTTTATGTTGAGTAGACAGTTTGTGGCAGAGCTCAAGAGATGAAAATTTTGTTGTTGTTTTTTTTATTGTATGTTTACTATACTAAGGCAACTTTTTAGTTTTTCTTTTTCTTTCTCCCTCTCATTCTTATTCAGTTTATGCTCACGCCCCCTCCCCCCATACAAATATTTGAAAACGATCAATCTTGATTCAACACAATTTCAATATTTGATGATTGGCAGTTATTTTCACACTTGGGACACATAAGTGGTATAAAATAAATAGTTAGGCAGATTTGGTCTTTTGCTTTAATGAAAACTTCCAAGCTGCTGTATCTGTGTGAAATTGAGCATTACCGGTAGTTAATCTAATGCCAGCTGTGGCTGTCTCTGATTGATTTGGCTCTGTCTGTAGGACAACAGTGGATGCACTAAAACTGCATTGTGATGCTGCTGTTGATGGTTTGCAGCTTCTGATTGGTATTGAATTGTGTTTCTGGGTGCTATAGTTTCTTTTTTGTTTTGTTTATGTATATTTATAAATTTTATATGACCAGAGGGCCCGGAGGGACCCATTACAAGCCTGCCTTTTTTCTTTCCAAATGCCCGAGAATCAACTGAAATCTCTGACTGTATGCTACCCGATATCATACAAAAACATACATATCAACCTAACAACTCTTGAGTCTGACAGCAGCAGTGGGTTAGAGTAGAAAGTGTGTGTAAACAGATGGTGGAGAGCAGAGATGGCAGAAGGCTCAGAACTGTCTTCACTTCCAGCTCGTCTCTCTCCATGTACAGGAATGTAAGCTCACATCACATCGAGAAATGCCTCCAGCTACATCGTTCCTGCTGGTCTGCACTCCTCGGCACAGTCAGATACAGCACACATGTACAGTATTCACTCTCCAGCTCTCCCTCAATTACAGTATTTACTCTCTGCAGACTTCCCAGCCAGATGTGGGCTGTCTCTATACGCTTGTGTCCATGTGCCTTTTTCCTCCATCTTTGTTCTTGTGTGTGTATGCAATTGTGTGTGTTTGTGTGTGCGCGTGTGCCTCTCCTATTTAAAGCACTCATTAGATGTACATACTAAAGCACAGTATTTAACAGCCTCGTTAGGGCTCAAGCGGCTCTCCTGCTGTGGCTGAGGAAGAGTCGGTTGGATACACACACAACCAGAAACACACACACACACAAATGCTAGTCTGCAAACACGCACACATCAGCATCTGCACAAGGAATCCTAAACATCAATGTTCAAATTCAATGGAGAAACATCTGACACCCACTGCCTATTATGAATACACAAACTAATTAAAACCATCTGAATCCACTTGTGACTAACAATTTTTGTAATTCTAAATGGTTTCCCTCCATCATGAACAGTGTTTGGAATATCACGTTTAACAGCAACATGTTACTGTAACACCACTAATGTCATAACACTGTTTGACATCAATAATGCAATAAAAATTAACTGAATGTTTGAGTTTTTCATTTTTTGCATTGATTATAAATACCTATAGAGTTTCTGTCTGAGGTGGTTGTTCGCTTTATAGTTGCAGCTCCTAAACTAAACATGCTATTGCCTTTGTAAGAGCTGCCAGCTGCCCTTCACATATAGCGGTTTATTCAAGCTGTGCTGCTGCTGCTGCTGCTTTTTCTTGCCATTAATTAATTAATCATTAATTAATTAATTAATTCATTCATTCATTCATTCATTCATTCATTCATTCATTCATTCATTCATTCATTCATTCATTCATTCATTCATTCATTCTTATGTTCCCTTCACACCTACTGAAAATCATACCGGAATTGCAAGCGTGTGTGTGTGTGCAATTGTACCTCTTGCAGTTGAAAATATTGGATGATAATAATCACAATGTTTCACTAGATTAACTTAATTTCAATTTACTCACTCTACCATTTGACTTCCAGTTAAATGGTTTATCTTCAGCTTGACTATAAGCGTGAGTGAGTCATTAGACTGACCTACACATTATAACTAACATCTCAAAACAATTCAAAAATATCAGTATAATAAAAAATAGAACAGAATACACTGGAAATGCTTTATTAATCACTTCGAAAATTGTTGACATTCTCATTGTTATTAGGACACCTTAAATATATGAGAAAATTTTGTTACTAGTTAGTTAGTTACCAGTAACTACTAGCTGTATTTCAGTTCTACTTTTACAAACACATAACATGAGAAAATTCTGCGTCCTTGTCTTTCATAAACATTAGTAATACAAGATGTTTGTGGATTATTTTGATAGTGCTCAGAGAGACTCCTGTCATTCCATTTGGCAGAAGATACAAAATGTTTGATTTCGCAAAGAATATTCACAGGAGAACACCCCCACACCTTTGTAACTTTGTAATTGTGTTACGGAGAAGACGCACATTACACTGTCCAGAATTCCTAAGTGCAAGAGTGTGAGCCACTAAACTACTGTGCCCCCCTCTCATGACTCTGTCATGCTTAATTGTATATATCTATTATATGTGTTTGTGAAAAGTCTTTCAGTGTGAAATTGCTGAACTGTGTAGGTATTTCGGATTATTACTGCTGATGTGTATCCAATGCTAGTCTTTGAACGGCATAAATGTGTTCGATGTGTAAGCATCCTGAATGGCATGCTTATTTTATGTCTCCATTTTATGTAAATACATATAAATGTAAATACATATAAATGTATTCCTCCTCTGTACCTGTTCCTGTAATAATAATGGAAATGACACAATAATACATTTAAAATGCCTGGCGGAGAGGTAAAACTCCGGCTTCATATTGCTTCTATGCCCAGGGTTATGCATGAATGACCATTTAAACACACATAGACTTACACAATAACAAACACACAAACGGCACAAAGGCCATTTGCTACTTTCAGCATTCTGTCTTCATGACGCTGCTCCCACCAGGCGATTCACAAATCCCATAATTCAGCCTTTATCTTGTTGGCCGAGGTTGTTTGTAGGGGAATGTGTATTTGTGTGCAAGTGTGTAGGCCTTTTTGCAGCCATTTTTGTGCTTGTGGATGAGTGGTTTGTGACTACACACAATCTGCTTTTTCTTTATCCTTGATTTGCTCCATTGTTTGAGTCTTAAAAACGTTTTGGTTTCGCAGTCACTTCTTGCTAAGGTGTCTAATGAGTAGGCATTGATTCATTGAGTAAGCGGTGCACTGAAAAGAGAAATTGAAGACTGTGTGTTATAAAATGTGCAACGCTTATTCAATCATACAAGTTACTTACTTTTAGTAATTATAGATTCAGAATCTCTGTGCCAAATCAAAAGGAATAAAGGAGATGGTCTCCTCGCTTCAGCAGACCCTAATATACAGAAGCAAGCAGCTGAGATCTGAGGTGGGATCAATAGAGCAGGTCTTATTTAGATTCCAATTACAGCCATTTCTGATCAATTGGCTCCTCTCCTTGCCGGCAAATGTCTATTGTGGCTTTGATCAATGGGCACACAAGCAGATGGGCTTGCATGCACACCAAGAAACATGACTCTTTTTTTTTTAACACACACACACGCACGAGCGCACACAAGCACAGACACAAAACCATCCAAATGTGTTTGATCAATGCCTATTCGGTCTGAGAACAGGATCTGCATTATTTCATGCTCTGTAGTTTGAATTGATCGCAGGATAAAATGATTAGTGAAGGAATCTCTCATGCCGTTATTTTCCTTTTCTGTCATACCAAGCGAGCCTCCTGGAATTAATTTGTAAGGAGAAGCATTTGTCCTTGGCTGTGTGTGATCTTAGCTTTGATCCTGAAATGTTCAACAGTTACACCCGTTTGTGTTTTTGGCCGGGCCACGCCCATCTCTCCGTTTATACTTTTCCTGTTTTTGTGGTTTTAGTGGGAGCAGGTGGAAAAGGGGTATATAGTCCAGCGTACCCGTCCTTCAACGAGGAAGAAAAACAACCAAATTAAGGTTTAAAATAAACTAAATGTGAATAAATCATCCTCTTATCTCCCTGTCTGTGAGACGTAACACTACCACACACAGAGATATTCAGGACCTGGACTACTGCTGTGGCAGTGTTCGAGTCAAGCCACTTCTGAAGCAGAGACTGCATCTGCTGCTCAGTAGTCTAAATTCGTCTTTTCAGATGATAGTGTATTTCCATTGTATTTGGAAATGAAATACCCAGTGGCTGGAGGAAGAGTAGAGAGGTACCGAATTCAAGCTTTACAGTCCAATGTGAGGATTCAAGTGAGTTTGCTGGCTAATGCTTGGTCATAAATCTAGGTACTCGTGGTTTCAGCAGTGGAGGCAGGTCCTAAGGCCTACAGGACAGTTTAATTAGTATCTCCATAAAGCTCATCAGCAGAAGAACCTATGAAGTCCTCTAAAATATCCTGGTAGATAGTTTCATTGACTGTGTTCTAAAGCAGGCCAAGACCAGCAGATGACTTGGGTGGAAACCATAGAGAACTAGAAGAGGCACTCTGTAGAGTGCATACCTTTGCCAACCCCACATTTATTTCTGGAACCGAGTCAGCATCGCTGGCGTGTTAGCTATTAGCTCATATTTATGCTAAGTAGCCTGTAGCCATTAGCTCATATTGATGCTAAGTAACCTGTCAGGTAGCAACATCACTGTGTGAATCACTGGGCAGGGATCATCTTCTTGGTAACAGACACTGGTCTCCTTTAATCTCTTCCATGGGGTGCCTCTCTCATCCGCTTTGTATTGAGACATTTTTTACAGTTTTTTGGGATTCATTCTGAAACGATAAGCCATTAACATCCCAAAAAATAATCTATTGGTCTTTTGATGATGAGAAATCATCCCTGTACGCAAGCTGTACTGTACATGAACTTACCTTCCAATAAACCATTTTCATTACAGGTACTAGATCCTAGTAACTTTCAATTTCATAAAGCTTCCTTGTGATTGGCTGTTACAGTATTCTAACTAACAGAAGGTGTAAACATGCAAATATGTCAACATAATGCTTGAATTTTTGTTATGTTACTGGTTTATTTCTTTACATGATGACATTGGATACTAAAACTTTTTTTTTTTTTTACATTTATCCAGTGAGAGAATTGTTTCTTATTGTATTTTGACTGTTATACGCAGATGATCAATTATTTATGTGATTATTTATTTCCAGAGACGTTTGATGACTGCATTCAGATATCATCTGTTCAGTTGGGATGTAGTCCTGCTAAACAAGGTGTGTATGTTCAGTAAATGTTTTCCAACGGTGTAAAAAATCCTAATTGGCTTTTTATCAAAAACTGGGTTGATGTTATCTGTAGGCTGGTCTTTAAAAACATAAAAATCTCTGCTGCACTTCAGCTTGAGAAAGTGAAGAACTCTCATAACCATGTATTTATGAAATGTAAAGATGGCAAAACAAGGCATTATCAGTATGTGTTGAGCTTGAGATGTTAAGCGAGAATAGTTGAGTTCACTAATTTTCAGAGAATCTGTTTTTTTTCAACAACAGATAACTGACCTCAAATGTTTGCAGATGGCTTCACACAGATGCTCAGCTACACCCATCCATGCACACACAGCAGCCTAAACTCCTGTGCACTCTTCCAGCGTGTGTGTGTGTGTGTGTGTGTGTGTGTGTGTCTGTGTGTGTGTCAATATGTTTGCTTTTGTTTGGATGCATCACTTCATTTTGTTGACTTATTTTCTGCATCAGAAACAATCGCTGCAGAGATTGGGAAGGGGATTAATTTTATGCAAATGTATGCAAATAACTGTGACACAGAACTTCATCCGCATCGGTTCTATGCAAATGATGTTTGCTAAACAGCCATATTGGAAGAGCCCACATTTCCCAACCTCCCCCTCCTTAACCCTACCACCAACCCCTCAACCTTCTTCCCAATCCAAGACCCCCCACTCTCCCCCTCCTCCCTCCAGCATTGCCCTATGCTTCCCTTTTTATCATTTTTCCCTTTTTCCACCCCACCCTTCTGCCTCCCTTAATCCCTCTCCAACCTTTTTCTCACTTGGCCAGCTACTCTGCCCGGGCTGCTCTCCTCAGTCTCACCCAGGACCCACACCCACACCACCTATCCTCCAACTCCCTCTCTGTATCCCCCTGTAATCCTCCTCTTCATACCTCATTCTCTCATCCTTTTGTCTGCTGCATTGCTGTTAGCAGTGTGAGGAGGCACTAATGGGGCTTGAGGAAAACATTGTCATAGTGCCTGGAAAGCACAGAGCCGGGAGCCATGCGGGAGGCAGGCCGGAAGGCCCGACATTAGACTTGCTAATGAAAGGTTAACAGAACACAGAAAAGACGCTGTGGAGAAGGTAAACACAGCAACTAGAGGAGATAAAGAGGGCAACAGGACTCCAGTGACAGTATGAAGGGTTGGCAGACGAGAGGAAAGATAGCAGGAGAAAAAGGGAGTGCCACATATATCTGAGTGAGGGAGCGAGACTGAATTGCTTCTTGGGGCAAACGTTCTCGTTTTCTGTTGGCTTGTCCTGCCAGCAGTTTGGGGAATGGTGAAGAGAGTGCCGAGCGAGGGAGGAAGTGGTAAAAATAGGGTGTCTCTTTCCTACCGCCATGCTTAAATCCTCTTTTCTGGATTCCTGTTTTATGAGGAGACGGTGGCATCACGCATGGAGCTTCCTTCGAAAAGTGAGGGGGGGAAGTGAGCGTTTGAATGTCGGGGAATTCAGAAAATTCCTATTTGCCATCCCCAAATTCCCCAGACAATGACCATGACACATGCCACTGCCATCACAGCGGGGAAGAAATGCTTATAAAAGTTGCCCATCCGTGATTTTTGCTCCCATTTGTAGTAGCACCAATTAAAGTGACACTGCTCAGAAATATAGGCCTACATAGTGAAAGAGTGCAGTTCAGTTCAGACAACTTTATTTATCCCACTATGAGCATTTCATTTGTAGCTTCCCAATGAACATTACATTTACACAGTCAACAATATATTTCAATTAGGGGTGGGACTTTAATTTGTTACTACTTACGATGAATTAATTACAAGAAATTAACAAATTATTTTTTTTTTACATAATTAATTACAGTTTACTTCGTAAACAGTGCAGAACTGTATGTCATGCACGTTTTTTCCGGTACACTGATTACACTGATGCACATGTACGTCAGAGGTCGGCTAAAGGCCACCAAAATGAAGGACTCAGATGTTTTGTATTACCATTTAAAAGGCCCCTGCATACTCCCATTTAGAAGCCATAAAAACAAGAAGAAAATTCGGCAGGGATGTCAGCCAGGACTGTTCACACTCCGTGTTGGTCCCGTTTTATTGCAGGAGCGGACAGCTTTGACTGATGCGTTCAGGTGCTCATTAAAATTTCGGACTCCCGCCTTCTGAGCTGCAGGTCTCATACAGTAACGACAATACATGCTAAACAATTTTAAAATGTGACTGATAGTCATTATCGAGCTGGAACACACATGCACAGCACACGTCAGCGCTGAAGTTTCAGCAGTGCAGTTTCCACATGGTTCAGGATGGATGGTCAGCACAGTCGATGCAAATTTATTTGTCCAGAAGGAGCTGGATGAAGGAAATTACATCATTTTGTTCAGCAGGACCCCGTAGTGCCTAATTCTGTTCTTGTTCTTATGGAATATGAATTGGCCTAAAGCCAACACTGTTATAAAATGTACATATTGTATTTAAAAATCGCTCTTTTACTTAAATTTGTTTAATTTTGGACAGGGATATTTTCAAATTTTTCTTCCACAGTTGTGAATTAAAATTGTTTGAATTTACTGTACTTTTGTCTGTTTAAAATTTCATTCATTAATCCACTAAAATCCATTAAGATATGAGAAGTGTTGCTTTTTAGAGCAAATTATTATGCACTTAAAATGTGATTAATTTCGATTAATTCATCAAAAAGCCCCAAATTTGTTTAATTTTTTTTATTCAAGTCCCACCCCTAATTTTAATGATTAATCTTTCAATTAAAATATATTCCAGCATTGGACTGAGGGAGATGTCACAGCATGTGATAAGCCAGCGTATACAAGTCATATGAAAAAAGAAGTAAAAACAAAAGAAGAGAAATAAGACAAGAAACACATAATATGTGGTGGAAGTAATTCAAAATGGGTGTTGTCTGTGTTCAGGAGTTTAATAGTAGAGAGAATGAAGGACTGAGTAGCGGTTACTTTTTCTTTGGAGCACATTATAACGTCTGCCTTAAGACATAAGCGAGAAATCATTTGACAGAAAATGCTTGGGTTGGCTGATAATTCTTTTTCCCTTTTCAGCTAGTTGTTCCTCACAGATTGTGCTCAAGTCCCTCTTGTGATGAGCTCCAAAAAAATTGATGATTCTGTTTAAGCTGTTATTGTCCTGCACAAACAGTCAATCATACTAACAGGTTAATGAAAATGTTAAAAGGCTTTCAATCAAAGAATGGTAAACATTTCCTAAGATTGTGTCACAGTCGAAAGTTAGTGTTAAAACTCAAGAAATTGTCTTGACATCGTTCCATTAAAGCAGGTAAAGCCTGACCAGGATCTGAATCTTGGCCTTGAAGAAGACTCAGGGGCACAGTGTCATTGAAAAAATATACTGTATAACTGCCTTCTTGTGATGTTCTGCAGCTGTCTGTGGACACGATGAAGAGCGAAGTTCACAGGAAACAACCCTAAGGTGAGCCTGTTTGTGAAAAAATGTAAAAGCAACACTAAAAACTGAGCATGTGGTTTAAAGGAAGATGCAAGGCGAGCAACTAAAGTGTGAGGCTGCATCTTATTAAAAGCTCCTCCAGGTGCTAATATACTCTGTCATGAAAAAAAAAAATTGGCATCATCAACACCCTTGCCAGTTCGATAAACAAAGTTTAAGGGGTCTAATTCACCATCTATAAGGGAGGCCACTATATATTTTATGACGTTCTCAAAAATGTTCATGTAAGTACAACTGGTCTAAAATCACTTAACTGCTTTGCATTTTTAGAATTAGGAATAGTTATAAAAAATGTTCTCCAAACTGTGGGTATCTGCACATCTGGAATAATTTCCCCCCAAAAAACATTTAGCTGCTCAGCACAGTAGTGAAGTGTTACATCTGAAGATGGCATCAGGACCTGTTGCTTTCCTTGTGTTCACCATGTTTAATGAACTTAAGCTTAATATGACATATTGCTGAGTTATCAGAATGTCAATTACAGATACAAGTTAACATTTGACAATATTTAAGAAAAGTCCATTTCAAATTGAGAAAAGAAAGAGTTAAAACTGCTTGGCGAGTTATTCATCCCATTTACTGTCATGGGTTGTTTTCCCTCATCAACATAGTGATTAATGAATGCCATCATTTTAATACCTTGTCGGACTGTTTGGAGTTTGCCACTGTTGTACTGCCTTTTTATTTTATCTCTGTACTATGTTTTAGCCTTTCTTATTTTATTTCACACTTTCCTTGATGTAATCTTCTTCTCTTGAGGATCCCCTCTGAAGTAGGTCCATTTGTTTTTGTTAATGCCGAAGGCTTATTATTGGGATATTTAACCACTTTCTTGTTTGGGATAATAGAGTTCACACTGAACGTGATATATGATGACATTTTATCATTCTGTTTATTGATGCCTTTAGCGGCATCTCGAGAACATTCCCAGTCTGTACAATCGCTTCGATTGTACAGACTGCTTCAGCCCTGGAGAGTTGGGACACTGTCTTTAGACCGCCACTTCATTATTCTCTCCTCTGGTTTGAATACGTTTTACACAGGTACAAGAAAGACGCTGATGTGTAATGATGCACCAAAGGAAAACATGGGGAGAGATTTATCCCTCCCACAGAACCATAACACAGATCGATCATGGAGTTCTTTAGTGTGGTGGCACAGTGATTTAAATCACAGGGAAGGTCAGATCAACTACAGTCTGTGCGTGACGCCAGTGTGCCACGTTCATGAATGTAAGCAACAGTGAAAAGTTATCGTTGAAACTCCTGTGGCAAATGGTAAGGATGGAGGGAGATGGTCTTCAGTTCAATGAGGAAGGTACATATGCTTTCTTGTATGATGTCCTCATGACCATTCTTTTGATTAACTTAGAAGCACACATCCCCATTACGTCGCTTGTTTGTCATGCAAGGAGACACGTTTCCTTACCCTCTGGTGAGAGCTTCATCCAGGCCTCCACGACCAAAAGTTACACATAATACTGTATTAAGGTCCCACACTGCTCCCATAGTTGCTCTGCTGTTTCAGTGATGTATATTTACATATATGTCAATACATTTACATACATTATCTCACACTTCATTTAGGAAAACAAACAACAATGGCAAATGACGACTCATAGGCTACTCGAGTCACAAGCTGCGGAGTGCCCCGGAAGTAGCAGAGTTAAACATTGAAAGTAGTTGGTGTCAGTGCAGCTGGTATTCCAAAACAGTGCTGTCATCTCGTGTGGGAGCGGCGCGATGCACTGAAGCAGCTGGTCACAGGAAGAAAACTGAGAGGGAAACTATTTCCACACAGCATGTGTGGAGCAGCCAGTCTCAAACCTAAATAGCATTTGTGAGTAATATGCTTTTCTCCGCTGCAAGCGCATGCAATGCAATACGGCTAAGTAATATCTCTCTGCAGAGCAATACTGGCTGTCAGCATTATATGGATGAGTTGATGTCTGTGGTGTGTGTGTGTGTGTGTGTGTGCATGCTTATCAGATCCATTTAGATTGCAGGTACAGCAGTTTGAATGAACTGTTGAGAAAAGAAGGACAGTCTTGCGTTAGCCATGCGTCATTAGCATTTGTGACCAGTCGCATGGTTGATTGTGTCTCAGCCATTAGGAGGTAAGTCTGAAATGAAAGATGGAGAAAGTCAAAGACAGAGCCACCCAGTGCAATAAGCACATGGGGGATTTGCCATGGTGGCACTTGTGCAGTCACTCACATTATTAACCTTCATATTAAAGCAAAAATCTAAGTTTTTTTTTAAGTCACATCATTTTTTATGCATTTCAGTCAGACAGCTCACAGGGATAGATTATGTAAATGTAGAATATGAACAGCAGAAATGTTTGGCCTCTAGGCTCTGACCTTGTCGCCACAAGCTGACTTCAGTAAGGAGTGAGGAGCAACTAACTTGCCTCCCAAAAAAAGGGGAGGTTTTGATGCTCCAGTGAGTAGTGTCTGCAGGCATGCAGCACCGTGATGAGTACTGACAGCCTAAGTACAACACCATCATTACACCATGTTTTGAACGTGTGTTGCCACGAAGAATATGTCACAAGATTCACACATGTCTGAAGTAGGACAGGCATGATTTAATTCTTGGCACCCTTTTACTTGATTTATTATCATGTACATGTAACACAGGGGCAGAGTGTATCAGAGCATAAGCAGGCACTAAAGAATTGTCTTACTCCTCTTAATTTTTTTTGCGTGCTCAAAACCCAACAGAAGCACACACATGCACACATGCACACATGCGTGCACATATGCACGCACGCATGCACAATAATAACATTTTGACATTGGCTTTTTCCAATCTATCTGATGAAAACCTGTTAGACTTCATTTTGAAATCTTGCTCTGTTCCCAGATCCTATTCATCTATGTGGTGATTATACTACTATCTTAAACAGCAGGAGACATTGCTTATCCAAAACAAAACAAAACAAACAAAAAACACACAATTGTAATAAACTGTAATTATCCTCTTATTCACAACCACAGGGAAGGCACACAAAGGACAGTGAGGTGCTTCTGAAACATGCAGAGCAAAAGAGAGAAGACAAGATGGGAAAAACTTACACGCATGCATGCGCGCACACACACACACACACACACACACACACACACACACACACACACACACACACACACACACAAAGAGTAAGGACTCCCGGGATCTGTACCGGGGGACGAGCTCTGTTACGGGGGTCGGGGGTTGTGGGGAAGTTACCTTCTTGTTGCAACCCCTGCAGGGGGCTTTATACGTGGATAGGTGCTTCTCCACACTGGAGGAGCGCTCCACTTTTTTGGGGTCGAATGGCACTCGACAGAGGGGGCAGAGTGGTGAGGTGACCTGAAGACATGGCTGCAGACACTCCCCACAGAACCTGTGACACACCCAGGGCACAAAGTGTGAAACTGAAATGTTATCAATGCTGAGAGCAGCATGAGGCCATCTGTAGCCAGTTTGTGTTCAGAGGGTCAAATATGTTCACTCTTTTGGCACAACCAGAGCTCACACTGAAGCCATAAATACAAGCAGATCATCAAGATTCCTTAATAAAAAGCCTGTATCAGAAAAACCTACACTAATATAGTACACAGAATGGCAAATGTATACATTTTTAGCAAATGTATGCTTACAAAGGAAATTCAGATATTTTCCCTTCATGACATAATGCGGGGAAATAACCACTCCCTCTGGTAGTGGAGCTCTGTCTTACATACTGAATAAATTCAGCATAACATGAAAAACTGTAACCGTTAATCTCACAGTTAGCAGGAGCTAGCATTAGCTACTTAGTAGTAATTGTAACAACACATACGACCAAACTAAATAACATAGCGTCCATCGTTGCTGCTCGTAACAGCATATAGTGTATTAGAGTGTGACTCACAAAAGGTATGACACTTCAAAACTTTTTTGTAAATGCTTTTCAAAGGCATTTGTCAGGACAGCTACGGATTTCTTCATTTTCTGTTTTTAACAACTGTTATTAGCAGCAACAAGGGAAGGTAAAAGGCCACCAGTTAACAGAGAACCCACTGAGTCTGATACACCAGAAAAGCTCTTCTCCCTGAGACGATCCTGGACTGGGCATGGACGGACACAGAGACAGACACAGCCTGTTCTCAGTCGAACTCAGTGGGGGGACTTTTAGACTGGTTGAAATTCAGGACCAAATCTGGATTTGAGGAAATTCACTTTGAATGTCAAATTGTAGAAGAACTGCATAATAGGAGACCTTTAAATAAGGTGGCACGACACTTCCCACTGCACACACCTCTTTAAAAATTGCAGTCATACTTGGGTGTCCAGGTGACCATTAAACTCAAGGACCTTTAACAGGTTAATTTTTTTTCTGTCTATCTCTCTCTATCAAAATGATGACAGAGGTCTGTCATTTTCATCATAGGTACACTTCAACTGTGTGAGACAGAATGTGAAGAAAAAAAACCCAAGAAATCACATTGTCGGATTTTTAAAGAATTTATTTATAAATTATGGTGGATAATTAGTATTTGGTCACCTACGAACAAGCAAGATCTCTGGCTCTCACAGACCTGTAACTTCTTTAAGAAGCTCTTCTGTCCTCTACTCATTACCTGTATTTTTTATTAACCTGGGTAAACGGTTAACTTTGGTAGAAAGTCAGATCTTTTGTTAAAACAAGTAAACAATCGGATATTTCATTAGATCAGGTAAACAATTAGATCTTTTATCAAATCAGGTAAAAAGTTAGACCTTCTAATAACCTTCTAATAACCCGGGTAAACAGTCGGACTTTCCCCAGGTAAACAGTCGGAGCAGGTAAACAGTGCTCTCGCACACGTTGGAACATGAACGAGCTATTTACGTGTGAGTGCAGCTGGCGATGCTGACGGGCTTGTGGTAGACCTCCAGGCAGATGGGGCAGGAGAACTGGCTCTCGATGCCCTCCGCCGGGGCAACCAGCGAGCCGGAAACGTTAGCGGGAAGCTGCTGGCGGATCGGAGCGCTGGAAGAGACAAAACTCCGGAACATCGCCATGGTGGAGTCAGAGAGGAGCTGAGGGTGTCGGGGGAGAAGGTTATGTCCCTAGGAGCTACAACATCATCCACACAGCATCTCGAGAGGAAGTGGCACGAACATGGTCATTGTTCTCACGGCTCGTCCCGAAACGATGTCAACAATCACAGCATCGCTCCTCCGCAGCCGGAGAAGAGCTGCTCGTCCCAGGGATACACGGACGTGGAAGTGCTGGACGGTGACCTGGATAAAGATGAGACGGTTGTATTCAGGTGGCCTCAGCCGCCTGATCCTCCTACTCTCTGCTGTCACTTTAAAGGCAGTGCAAGCTCGCCAGAGACAAACAGGAGAACCATCGCTGATCGCTGAGGGCGGGGCTTCATGGGAGATGAAGACCAGTGTCCGCCCACTTGCATCGCGCTGGCATTCAACAAGACTATTAGTGCTGTCAATCGATTAAAATAATGTAACTAATTAATTGCAATATTTGCATTGTTTTTCTACTGAAGACTGAACTTTGTAAAGGGAAAACCACAGAATTAATGTGGACTCAACACACAGAGACTGTATTTAATTTCAAAGACTAGTTTTATAACGTCCTTTTAGCTTTGTGTGAATGCTGTTTCTCTCCTCGATTAGCAAAATAATATAAACAAATAAATTCTAGGTTACTCACACACACACACTTACACACACACCTACACAAACATGAGCACACACCAGCAGATGCTTGCACACACCTGTACATGTATAGCGGACGTGCACACGTGCCCGATCACACACTGGCAGACGCACAAACATCCAGTACACAGGAGAGTCAAGGAAAGCGAGAAAGAAGAGAAATTAACATTTTTCCTGCAAGTAAAAATGTGGACGTGAAAAACAAGACACAGCCCCAGAAACAAAGCAAACTAGACACACAGACGCCGAGGAACATGAACGGCAGCCCTAGATACATAGATGGACACAAATAACTATGGACCTATGGACATAAGCATATAGACACATAGCCATATACATGTAGACACAGAAAAATGTATATATATACACAACTCTAGATACATAGAAAGAGACAAGTAAATGTAAAACTATGTTCATAGAACACTAGGCATGTAAATAAAATGATTAAATATTGATACATTTTTCTTCTCTATACTATATAATTTTTTCAATTAAGATCAATTCAATATAATTGTCTAATTAATTTTAGACATTTAATGACATAAAAATATATTTGGATGGAAATCGTACATACTAAGCCTAAGGTCATGGATTCAAATACTGGTTGGGTCTCTCTGTGGGGAGTTTGCATGTTGTCCCTGTTTGTGGCTAAATTTGCTCCCGCGTTCGAAAATCATGCAGAATAAACCATAGGTATGTCAGAATAGTCCCTTCTATCTAATTATCTATCGACTTTCACTTAACCAAGGAAGTGTTTTAACCCGCAGCTATAACAAGTGCTGTCCGAATACTCAAAAAGCAAAGGAAAGGAGGCATGGTGCCTCCTTAGAGCATCCTTTAGCATAGGAAGCCCTTATGCATTCTTTAGCAAAGGAAGTGAGCTATGCTGCCCCACTATTCCTTGTGGGACAACATTTAAAGGGACCCGCTCTTCCGAGCATTCAGAGAAATGCAAAATGACGAAAAAAGGATGCAGCTCATACAAGATATCAAAGCAATAATCTGCCTTGAACAACTTTAAATCATCTAAAACCAGATCCCAACTCGGAGTGTTCTGGATGTTGTAAAACAAACGCAGTAAAGTTTACATGTCAGTGTTTACTGATGTGTGTATTGGTTCTTATGATATGAGATATTAACACATAATTGATATAAAACAGAGACTCTGTCGTAAAAGAAAAAGGGATCAGAGACATTTTTAGCCACATTAGGCTTTATTCAACATAGTTCATTCACCGAGGAGCGTTGTGCAGTTGTAGAGTGTACAGTGTATGTACAGTGTACAGGATTAAATTTAAACACTTTCCCCCACCACGGCAGATGTCCCTAACTTGCGCTGCCGTCAGATTATTATGACGTCAGTAAGTGAAAGTGCTGTTCGACAGCCACACTCACGTGATTGCCTTTCACTAACTCTTTTAGGAAGCCTCCTAACGCCTTTCCTTAACCCCCGTGACGTCATCCACGGGGTCAAGTGAAAGTTGATAGATAAGGACATAGGAAGGACTTTTCGGACATACCCCATGTCTTTTATTTCCTGAAATAGTGGTGAATGAATTTGCTTTTCAATTACTTCAAATGAAGGATTGCTAAATTTAACAACTTTTGAAATATACATAATAATATTAAAAATAGAATAGAATATACATACTTTATCAATCAATCAATCGATCAATATAGATAAGTGTTAATTCTGTATTGTTCCAAGTTTAACGTTAACACCTCCACAGCAGCGCGTGGCGCTGCACGTTGTCATTGAACATTGTGGCTGACGTCACGTCCGGCCGACAGACAGTCACGTGTGAGATGCACAGAGCTCCGGACAGGCTGAAGACTACTTGAAGGTCTTTATTTTTTGTCTGTTTTCTGTTGGTGTAGCTATGTGTCAGGTGGAGGAAGATTACCGCGAGCCGCCGCTGCTCCTCGACCTGCCCAGGTAACCTCAACACTTCGCGTCCCGGCAAACATCACAACATTTAAACACCTGGAGCGACACGTCTTCCTCTTCCTCACTACGTTTCCCTTACTTTCTTATTTTTATCGTGCAAGCACTGGAAAACAAACTCTCTGTCCGGGCTCAAACCAGGGATTCAGTCACTGTAAGGGGTGTGTGTAACTATTGACAACATTTAAGATTAATAGACGTTACAGCACTGAGAGAAACTGCTCAGTTCAACCTACAATTAAGTATTGTTCACTTTGTAAAATTTCCAACCCATCTACAAGGAATGAATTGTAAAGAGTTTTCCACAGAGAGGTGAGGAAGTCTCCAGCTGTCACCGGTCCTCATATTTAGATTTGACCAACTCTTTTTGAAATAATTTAACCCGATTCTCTTAGTTTCTTTGATCAAACTTCCATTATCATATTTGCTTTCTACTGTTGTGGCACAGAGCTGTTTGGATTGCACTGTTTCAACGTGGTTTCACTTAGTTTTCTACTCTCTTTCATAGTAAATTACTCTAATAAATTTCTACTGCTATGCGAAACTAGTGACACAGTTTAGATAACCATAAACACAATTGTAGTATGTTCCTCCGTGTCGTCTGCTGTCTTATCTAAATGAAACCAGCTCAAAACGAAATAACTTGAATCCCACTGTGAACTCCAGCCAGTTTCAGCTGTTTGATAGGACAGTCCGAGTTCCTGCTCATCAGCACAATGTGATTTCAACCCTTATCACAGATACAACATGAATCTAAACAACAAAGCAGAAGATAAATGCTGACACACATTGTCATGAAAAGACAGGATCTAATATACAAAAATATAACTTTAGATAGGTTTGACTCCTGTTGTGTGTCTGACTGTTTGAAAGTTTCAAATGATGAGTGTCTACGCTCTGTTTTAACATATCACAGGTCGTCTCCCAATTGCAGGTTCGATGCCCATCTCCCCACCTACATGCCTAAGTGTCCTTAGGCAAGACACTGAACACTGAACTGCCTGTGTGAATGCAATGTGAGAGTGAATGTTTGATGGTGGTCGGAGGGGCCGATGGCGCAGTATGGCAGCCTCACTTCCAGTCAATCTGCCCCAGTACAGCTATGGCTACTTACGTACACCATCGAGTATGGCATGAATGAATAATGCAGTTCAATGTAAAGCGTCTTTGAGTGCCCAGAAAAACGCTATTAAACCAATGCATTATTATTATAATATCTGCACTTTCTTCTCTTCAGTAGTGTTTTTAGTAAGTGTGTCAAATGCAAAGATGCCTCTGCAGCTGTGGTGGTCCGAGCTGGAGATCCCTACTGCAGGTGAAAGACATGCACACACTTACCATGTCACCGCAACATTTTTCACCTCACTGTGGTCGAAATGATTTAGGAAATCCATCAGAAAGAGCTTTGTAATGATATTTCAGTTTGTGACACAAGAAGCCTAACTTTAATTAGTTCAGGGGCGCAGCTACCTATTTTCTGAGAGGTGTGCAGAAAAAAATACAGCCACCCCCACCCCAAGATGTTTTGTATTTTTTGCGTTACTGGTTGTCGTCCAAATATATATTTTTGGTGTTACTAAACATTCATAAAACAAAATCAAGTAAAGAGCTAAATATCTATTAAAAAAAATCAATAAATGGAGCACAAAAGAAATGTTACAGGGGTGATCCGTCAGTGGGTTCTCGGTAGACTCATCTGGGAAATATTGAAAAAATAGATCATGCATTCTGGTCTATTAAAGACTTCATTGTGACATGTGATAAATTGTACCAAACATAAAATATGTTATGGAAGAAACATGCTTATTTAAAAGCGCATAACTGAACCATGATGTATGCATTATATACGTATACATGTACATATATGCACGTGTATATAATATATACAAAGATGTATACAAAATAAATACTATAAATAGAATTTAACTTCAGGGGCCACATATAGTCCAAGTTTTACTTTATTGTGGTGCACAGTGCACATGATGAAACTGTCAATAAAATAGCAAGATTAAACAATTACTTCTGAAAAATGACTACAATCTCAAAAGAGTCTGAATTTTAAGGAAACATTCTGGTGCAAAATACAGTGAAATGTAAATAACAAACAAAAAACTCTTATAAATCCTATATAACCACATTGCTTAGTAGTTTTTGTGGCTGATTGGAGCCTTTTGCAGGCAATTTTGACCAATGGGCCTAATGTTTACGTTTACATCCAATATGTGCCCCTGTTATTGATTTATTTATCACATCATTTGCAAACAGCTGTTAGATATGGAAAATGCAAACTTGAAATATTTTTCTTCTATCGATTTGGCCTCCCTGCAGTGTGCCGCCTCTTTGCATACCCCCTTTTTGCGCCATGGGTTATTAATCAGTGAATGTGCTGTATATGCGATATTCCCTAAATAGTGTCACTACTATATGTAATATACGTCACAACACACGTTAGCATGTTCATGTCCTGCTCTCTCTTTTGCTCCTCCTTTCTGCTGTCTCGTCTCCTGCCCTTCCTCCCGCATTATATGTGTATACATTAAGAAAAAGATTGATTGATCATTTGGAGTTATTTCTCTCACTCTCTCGTACACATGTAAACACCAGTAACTAAAGATTTCATATATTTGTTTTTTTGGGCTGAATATTTTTAATTTTTTCTAACTATTTCAGGCACATGCATAGTGCACGCATGCACACACAAACACACAGACCTCACACAAACTGTAAGCATTAGTATTAAATTCAATGATGATTTTTTTTTACTCAGTCGTGTTGAAATAAAACGTAAAAACGTGCGTGTGTGTGCAGTGGCGACGCCATGATTCATTTACATAGTACGCACATGTTACCTGCCTTAAAACAGTGTTCAATCGCAAACTCAATAAATTCCAGTGTGTTCTCCAGCAGAGCTTTTCTAAAAACATTCTCCTGCCAGAGTTCAAGTCCCTGTGGTGTCAGGAAGAATAATTTCAAGTCATTTAGAGCTGAATTTACAATGCAAGATACGGCCACTGTCCAACAGGTCCACCTGCTGGTGTCGAGGAGGAGAAGCCTACTTCTTCTGCTCTAATTTAATACGGCGGTGGAATTGTATTTGCGATGCACTGCCCCCTGCCGTTTGGGAGCGGGAGCTGCGTGTAATATAAATGGCGCACATGTTCTCTCATGCTGATTCCGCGCGTCTAAGTTCTGCATGTCATGCCCGTGCGTCAGACTTAAAACAGCCTTCAGTGATAGTCTCTTGGTCCCACTGCAGTACGCGCTGTAACGATGCAGGCATGAAACGCAACAGTGGCGGTGTGCGGAGGCTGCAATTTACCACGGCTTCAGTTCAATCTGTGATAAGCCACGTATTTGAACAATAACGGGAGGGTTTTTAGCAGATGAGATATTTGAATATTGCGGACTGTGTGACGATCTTCACTACCAATCAGCTTCACCTCAAAGCTACAGACAGCAGCAATTTTTCACTTAATGTTAAATAACCAGGAATTACACAACGAATGACAATGAAGCCACAATGCTCATACTCATGGTCCTAAAAATTGCTAACTTTGATCGCTACTTTCCTGCAGAGAGATATGATGAACACAGCGCTGCATGCCCAGACTGCGCAGCATGCAGCGCTCACAAAAACACAAGATATTAACTAAAAGAACATCTAGAACACTGCCGCTTGGCAATTTATTGTTACGTGGATCAATAAGTGTGATACGTGAAGACATTAAATATGTGAGATGAATCTGGCTTCAATTCTCCACCTCACCGGGGGGGGGGGTTGTGTGTGTGTGTGAGGAAGCTCACGAGTTACCTCGTGCTACATGAACACGCTAGCGTGTGCTGTGACATATACTACATATATTAGGGACGGGATGGTATTTAGGGGGTATCGGTGGGCAGCAGGAGGCAGGCACAAAACAATTTCCTCTGGAATCTTCTAGCTTTTATTGCAGTTGTCATTCTGGTTTGTTTTTAATGTTGGGACAGTCCCTTTAAGGTGGAGTTAAACGATTTCTCTGTTGGTCAGGGCCTGTTTTAAAGAGTACTTCATTCACAAGTTCCGAGCCATGCTGGGAAAGAACCGTGTCATTTTCCCTGGAGAAAAGGTAAACTGTGTCCTTTGCCTACTTCACTCTGGCACTGAGCTCTCCGTGACCCACAGTCTGCTTTCAGGTGCTGCTGGCCATATCCGGAGGTCCTTCTTCTTCTTCGATGCTCCGTCAAGTTCAAGAGGTTTGTTTGTTTTTCTCTCAGCAAAGTTTGAAACAGAAATGTAATGCTGTGTTTATAGTTCTGGCCTTCTCGGTTTCCCATTAGCTGACTGCAATTTACCAAAAGTTATATACAATTACAGGCTACAGACCACAGCAGTCTTCTTTCTACACTTCATATGAATCTTTTCTCCATGTTTACTCAGGATTTTTACGGTAGAGGTTTTAGGATATAGGAGGTTGCCGATGTAATATTGTGTCAGTTCCATTATATGTACTTGTGAACTTAACAATTCCCAGTGGAACAGTATTAAATAAAAGACTGTATGGAATTAAGTTTTTTTGAAGTCTTGTATAAAAGCCTCTGATTTCAGGGTCTGAGCCAGAATGCACACAAGAAGTTGCGATTCTCACCTGGCATTGTCTACATCGATGGTAAACACCTCTCCAATTGTTCTGTGGGTCCTCCTGGTGACGACATATGACACGCTATTTGTTTGTTGCCAGAGGGAGGCGCTGTAGGCCAGAGTGTACAAGAGCGGCTGAGAATAGCGTACGAGCTGCAGGCTATGTTCAGAGCAACGGACTTCCCCTTCCACATGGTTCCTCTGGAACAGGTCTGAGAACCAACCCGCCGCTGCCACACAGCTCTGCTCTGATAGGCTCTCATGCACCGACGTCACTTTCCACCAATCAAATTCATCCAAAGCCACACAACACGTGGAACCTTTTTAATTATTATCTTTGTGTAGATTTGATGATGTACGCGACAAACTAAACTGTATTATGTTTAATATATGAACTTTCAGTTCTATACTTGAGAGACTCCATTAAATTTTTACAATTTTCACCTTCATCAGTCATTTCCACTATTTTGTGTTTGCTCATTAGCTTTTTTAATTGTTTCAGCCCTTCTTCTGTTTCTAGTTGTTTAATCAGTTCCAGATCTTCATCTTTGCTGTTCAGTAGTTTGTGTGCACATCTGAACACTGCAAGTAAAGCAGCATGTTGTCAGTGAAAGTAAATCAATGAAACTCGTCATTTTCCTTTGAATTACTACTTTGTAAAGTCTACATTTCTCCGCTGAGGTGTGCGGGAGACCCAATGAAAAGAGACTCAGCTTTCACTGGATCAGCTATTAAACCTATCTTGACTTTAAATGGTACATTTGTAGAACCACTACATAGAGTTGGGCGGTATCCACATTCTGATGCCATTAAACCTTCCCCACATTTTCCCAGGTTATATGGTAATACTGGGAAAAAATAAACACTTTAGATTCACATCGTTTCCTCATTCAAACATAAGTCTGGTTATAACAGTTTGTAATTACTGTATAGGATGAAATGTTTCATTGTATAACACCATAAAAGAGTATATTATGTTACCATATGAAGCTTCTGACAGACATAAGACAGCGCCCTCCCCTCTCCTCTTCTGTGCTTCACTCAGGTGTGTGAACTGACCTAGATATGAATCGTCCATAGTGCCATGTAACTGTCCCCAACAGGTGCACTTTAATCTCTTTTCTAACTTTATTTGCAAATCTGTTATTGCTCTAAGTATTTCCATCCCTAAAGCTCAGGCCTCTCGTGCCTTATTTGATTTCTCACTTCTGAACTACCACGTGATAACATTACATCCAAAAACTTTATTAACGGGCATCTGCTAAACAGCTGAGTGAAACATATCTGACTATTACTTTTAAATTGTAATTGTATTAAATTGAAAACTCAAAAACACATAATTGCTGGACAAACACTCATTATTTAGGCATTGAACCCTATTTGCACAGTAGATTACATTTTTTTTTAGTGATGGCAATGAAACTTGGTACCTCTTTACTGTATTGGAGCCATAGAGTTGCTACATAAAGACTGTAGATTCGCTGCTGAGGGGCCACAAATGGCTGTAGGTTCCAGACCTACCGATGTGAGACTTTGTTTGCCGCAGCTGAGTCAATGTGTTGAAATGGTCATCCTGCCTGCAGGTCCTGGATCTTCCCTCCTCTGTTGTGGTGGCAGCAGAGTCTTCAGAACCGGCAGCCAGCGCCTACAAAGCAGCAGTGGATCGTTTCATGCAGAGCGCCGGCAGTGAGCATGTGCCAGTGCAGCAGCAGGACGAAGCTGGTCTGGCTGTCCTGGAGGCTCGCACACGGTCCTTGCAGCAGCTGCTGGAGTCTGCATCCACATTGACCGCCAGAGAGGAGTTGCTGTCCACATTAAGGTTGGTCTGCTTGCTGTTTCACTGCAGAACCTAACTGCACTGCTTCTCCCTGCAAACCAGTGATACACACTTCTGGTGTTGATGTTTAAGCAGTGGTGTGCGGTCAGGGGCAGCAAGGCTAGCACTGCTTGCACTGTCAAAAATGATTTTTTTTTTTTTTTATAATTAAAAAGTGATTCTGGAAATCATTAGGCTGCTTGTTCAGTATGCAACGTTATCCAGAAAACAAATGGTTATATTATGTGGAGCTCAAATCTCCTATGTCGTATAAACACATCACAGCTCCTTTCCTCTGCTGGGGCCAGCAGTAATTGGATTGCTAACCTCTGATCGCTGCTATTGGCGTTAAATTGTTGAGTGACTGTATCATCAGCCAATCAAATTTTGATGTGTTATTGACAGAACACTCTAGGGCAAGCACAGTTTCTAGTGCTGGTCTGAGTTTCGTCATTCAAATGAGCTTGACTGATTGGCTCATGGCCAGGTGCGTGATGACGCACTGTTGCACGTCTGCTATTCTGGAAAGGTGATGGCGGCTAATTTAACAGCAAGATCGGATGATAAGATTGCAGATCTGCTTTGGGTGAGTGCTAGTTTTTTGTTTAGTTTTTTTACTTTCTGTAAATTGGCGCTGCTGTTGGCATTTTTTGGCAAAATGGTGTTCCATGATATCTATGGGAACTGGTAGGGGGGGTTGTATTTTGTTACAGCTGGCCCTGACTGAAACACCACTGCACGCTACTGTATTTCAGTAGTCGAAAGTCTGATTGCAGTGTTTGAGGATCGCTCTGATGGAACAGAGACTAGATTCAGATGGTTCTTCTTCCCCTCAGGCAGCATGTGCTTGTGCACATCGCCCGCTCTGAAGGTTACTCCAAACTCATGCTTGGAGACAGCTGCAGCAGGTTGGCGGTGAAGCTGCTGGTCGCAATCTCCCTGGGACGAGGAGCCCAGCTGGCTCAGGACACGGTGCGTAGCCACACCTTTTCAGCTTATCTGGATGCACCAGTGCTTTTAGGAAATGTTCACCTTTATTTATTTATTTATTCTAAATTTTAAATGAGCAGCGTGAAGTTTTTCGAAGAAAGACTGTCACTGAAATCCCACAAACTATCCAGACCCCAGAAACTGTGAAACTGTGCTGTTTTCTCAGCCATATTATGTTATATTTATTTAATCTTGTGCCTGCATGTGGCAAGGCGCAAAGCTTACTATTCCTGGAAAAAGTGTTATTATTATTATTATTGTTAATATTATTATATTTCCTCTTCTGTCGACTTTTCCATGCGACAGTTGTCCTGCACCGTTTGGAGCACGTACGC